>PQXH01000288.1:0-34835 GCA_004786125.1 Botrytis tulipae
TGGATGGATGGATGGATGGATGGATGGATGGATGGATGGATGGATGGATGGATGGGGATGTGGATGCGGAAGAAATCGGGAGGATGGGAAGGAGGTGAGAGGTGAGAGGTGAGAGGTGAGGGTGAAAGATATAGTTATTATGGACCCTTTGGATTGGTTATCCTATTCATCTTTTGGATTTTTTTATCTTTCATCTTTCGTATTTTTCACTCTTCTTTCTGTATTTTTCATTCCTTCTTTCTTCCTCTCTTCCTCTCTTATTCATTATGAAATATAAGTAATAAGTAATAAGTATCTATATCTTTCAGAGATGCCATAAGGGGAAAGAGGAAGCACAAGGAAGAGGAAGAGGAAGAGGATATGAGAATGCGGAGGAGAAACTTGGGATGAGGTTGTGTTTTGTGTTTTGTGTTTAGTTGTATGGCTGTATGACTGTATGATATTTATTTGTCTATCTATTTATTTACTTATATTTTTTATAATAGAGTATGAAATGAATGAGATGGGATAGGACGGGAATAATAGTATCCTCTCATCCCTCATAGTAGTCAGAAGAAATGAGAAAATTCGAATATTGAGTAACTACTAGGTAGTAGTTAGGTAGTCCGGTAGGTGTGTAGTCAGGTAGCTAAGTAGTTAGGTAGGTGTATAAGTGAATAGATGAACTAGACTAGAGATTCGTATAGATATTAAGAGAAAGAGGAATGGTTTTTTAGAGGGTGAATAGATTAAGATTATATTGGATGTATTGGATTTAGTGGGATTATATGCGATTATATGTGTATGTTGTAGTTGTAGTTGTAGTTGTAAAGAGTAATTAGTTAATTGGTTGATTAGTTGAGAAGGGGTTCTATTTCACTCGTATGGTAGAATAGTTGGTATTGTTTTGATATTCGATATTCACATTATATTTCGATCAAACTACAAGCCCCCCATCATCATATATATAATGAATGAGGTATGGGATTTAGGACAAGAGAAACATGGATATCACGTGCCCCAAAGCACGTCAAGCGATCGCATCATCACGTCAACATGTGCAAGCCAAACAATCGACGCGGAAACACTCCACACCCGGGAAGTTGGGAGGGGTGATGGAGATAAGTGAGGGATGCGTGCACGAATCAGTGGTGTGGATTTGGGGTGCGTACGAATCTTTCTTGAGATGGATGGGATGTGGGATGGGATGGGATGGGATGCGAGCGGGGGTTTTTGGTGAGAGCGAAATGGCTTGAGAGAGAAGGGTGAGAGGTATGGGATGATTGGGATTTGGATTTGGATGGATATTTTCTTGTGTATAGTGTATATCATGCAAGTGCATGCTTGCTTGTTGCATTTTAGAGGAGAGAAAAATTGGGGAGATGGTCGGAGGGGGGCCTTTTTGGGGGGGGGGGGTAGTTGTATATTTATGAAGAGGGGACGGATATTGGATGGTTTTCTGATTTGATTGTTCTTCTGTTTAGTGGTTTGAGACGTGGTGTGTGTGAATTTTGTTATTCTTGTACTTTGGAGAAGAATTGGAAGCAAGCAAGCAAGAAGAATTGAACAACATGGGTGCTCAAGAGACATACGATGGGCCATTCAAAGCAACTGGTGATGAGGAGGTCGCAGCTATAAGTGTTGAAGATAATATACAGCCCGACTGGACGGAGGAGGAAGAACGATTGGCGAAGAGAAAGTGAGTGCTATGCTCCCTATACGAATATCGAGCGCTGTGTTTTCGCACTTCTTGAGGACTAACAATGCTTCCAGAATCGATTTTATTCTTCTACCGATTCTGGGACTTGCATTTTTTGCTCTGCAGTTGGATAGAGGGAATATTGCAAATGCGTTGACGAGTACTATCACGACGGACTTGGGGGTTACGACGAACCAGATTAATGCGGGATCGAGCATTTTATCCGCGGGAATAGTGGTGTTGGAGATTCCCAGTAATATTTTATTGCAAAAGGTATATTGGTTTTTCTTGGGGGGGGGGGGAGCTACTCACTCCAATTCTATAAAAAATAAAGAATATAACTAAGACATCTTTAGATCGGACCACAGAAATGGCTTGCAGGTCAAATCTTGGCTTGGGGATTCGTAGCTACTTTTCAGAACTTCATCACGAATTACTCGGGATATATCGTTACTCGTCTCTTGCTGGGACTGTGTGAAGCGGGGTTTATTCCGGGGGCTCTCTATACCATGTCTCTCTGGTATAAGAAATCTGAATCGAGCTTGAGGATATCGATATTCTTTCTAGGGAATCTTTTGGCTTCGGCAACGACTTCTCTCATTGGGGCGGGCATTTTGTCAATGTCGGGGAGATATGGTATTGCGGGGTGGAGATGGTTGTTCATCAGTAAGTTTTTGTCTTTTGAGTTTTCTTTCCAGCTTGTAATGCGGTAGATTGACTTGCTGTTGCATGAAAGTCGAAGGATTGATAACCATCGGAATCGGTTGTATTTTTATTCTCTTCCTCCCTCCTAGTGTCTCAAATGGCTCTCCACTTATCAGCGCCGGTAAATGGAGTTACTTCACTCCCCGCGAACAATACATTCTCGTGCGACGAATCCTCCTCGATGATCCTGCCAAAACCACTGGACAACTCCAGATCTCCGGAAAAGAAGTCCTGAGAACGATCAGGAAACCGAGGATATTGGTTCACAACCTCATTACATTAACATCTACAATTTCTGTTAGCGCAGTACAAGGCTATGGTCCTTCGATCATCAAGAGTCTAGGCTTTAAAACTGTACGAGCAAATGCTATGGCATCAGTCGGGAATTTTATCGCAGCATTTGTGGTGGTGATTCTTGGATTCGTTGCGTTAGTATTCCCTTTGCAGCTATGTCGAATCTCAAACTAACCGTCTCAATTCCAGAGATAAAACAGGCCGTCGTGGCCCTGCAGTCGTTTTCGGCGCTACTTGGTGCGTGATCGCCTACGCATGTTTACGCATTTCCATTGGAGAAAGTAAATGGCATCGTTATGCAGCAGTTGTGTTTTCCATGGCTACGAATTCCAATGTCCAGTTAGTTATTCTCGCATTCACTATCGCTTGTCTGAAATTTACATAAACATAACTAACTCCTTCTAGCATCCTTAATGTTTCCTGGCTCTCCATCAACTGCAAATCCCCGCAGGAACGTAGCATCGCCATGGCGATGATCATCATGGCAGCCAATTCAGCGGCGATTGCAGGATCGCAAGTCTTCCGCACGGCGGATGCCCCGCTGTATACTCATGCGTTCACGGCTATGTATATCCTTGCTGCAGCGACGTTTGTCATTGTGGTGGGTTTGATGGTGTGGTACATTTTTGCGAATAGGAGGTTGGGGAAGAAACCGGAGGTGGTACAGGGAGGCTTGAAGATGGAGGGGGAGAGTGGGGAGGAAGGAAGTTTGGAGGTCGTGAAGAGTTGGTGGTGGACTTGGTGAGGTTGGGTGGGCTGAATAGATGGAATGGTGGTGGGAACGGGGTAATTGTTCTTGAATTAATGTATTTGCGGTGGTAAGGATGGTATTGGATTTAATGAATGAATGAATGAATGAATAAAGGAACCAACGAAACAGGTTACTGACTTGTTATCTTGATATAATAAATCCCTCGGGAAATTCTGTTTCAAGACTCGTGATCCGCAGTCTATGCAATCTCGTCTGCTACATAGATGAGGCAGATCAGAAGCAGAAGGGAAAAGGGAAGACTTTGGTCTAAACATAGCAGGAGAGGAGGTAAGAGGTAAATTGGTGAAATGAGAAGGATGGAAGATAAAACTACACTAATAGCTCGTAGCGTTTAATAACGCTGGAGTTGAGATATACATGATATATTTGATATACTGAAAAGTGACAGCGAAAAGCTTTATTATCGATACTTCCATAGTGCTACTCGTACCTAGATAATATCAAGTTTTCTAAGGACTAGTTACTTGATGCCCAAGAAGCTTATGTTGTAGATACAGACAAGATCTCATATCAATTTTACCCCACCTCGGGATCAACATTTGTCTACACAAGACGGTTCACAAACCATTTAAAAAAGCACACAGAAACACATACTTCACATCTTCCTCACTCTCAAGTTTACAAACAATGCCCTCCTCTTTCCAAAACAAGACCATCCTCATCACCGGCGCCGGAAGCGGCATCGGTCGAGCCACGGCCATCAAATTAGCTTCTCTGGGCGCCTCTCTCTATCTCTCCGACATAAACCCCGAGTCCGTCTCCCAAACCCGAGAACTATGTCCGCAATCCGAAGCATCCTCCACACATGAAGTCCACTTGCATTCTCTAGACGTCAGTGATTCTCAAGCATGTAATACATATATCCTTGATGTCGTCCGCGAATGCAGTACTATCGATCACGTGTTTAATTGCGCGGGGATTAATCCGACCGCGATACCCATTGAGGAGATCACGGATGAGTATTGGGATCGCCTGATGAATGTTAATCTGAAAGGCACATTCAATATCACGCGAGCTGTGGCTCCGCATCTCACCGCGGGATCTTCATTCGTGAATGTATCGTCGGTGTGCGGGATGGTTCCCGTCTCGCAGTTTTCGGTCTACTGCGCGACGAAGTATGCGGTGGTGGGATTCTCGAAATGTATGGCGTTGGAGTTGGGGGCGAGGGGCATCAGAACGAATGTGGTGGCGCCGGGGTATATTGATACTCCGACTAATGTGTCGGTGCTGTGCGGAAAAGAGGAGGTGAGGAAAATGGAGGGGGCGGTCGCGAGTGGGAGGTTTGGCTTGCCGCAGGAAGTGGCGGATGTGGTGGCTTTTTTGATGAGTGAGGAGGCGAGGTATGTTAATGGGAGTGTGGTGGAGGTTAATGGGGGGATGGCTCATTGAGGGGGTGGATATGGGATCAAATGATGGGGGGAATGTTGGCTCCCGGTGAGCTTTGGGCAAGATTTGGTTAGGGGGAGTTTGTGAGATGATGCTAAACCCATATCTCGGTTGAATACTCAGTGAGGGGGATTGGAGAGAAAGACTTAACAGCTCTTAGGGATATAATGTGGGATGTTTATGACATCTAGATCTTTGGAAAGCTGTTGATGCGTAAGATTGGATAGGCTTTCAGGCTGTCTATAGATTCCCGATGTGGTGTTGGATAGAATCTGATGATTGAGAGAGTACAGTATGGAATTTTACCATTTAGGAGATCGAAATGCGAATAATCAGCTCCTAGAATTGGATGAGACTACGTGATACCTGTTATGCTCTCATATTTCAATAGGTTGGTTTGGGTTTGAAAGTATGTGATATTTATGCTTAAAAATATAAAATACTTTAGTTACCTACCTAGCAGGTGGATTACTGGAAAGACCAGATGAGATTTGTGTAGGAGATCTGCATTTTGAACAAGTTTAGCTAATCAAAGCCAAAGAATTTCAAGCGAAGATGGAGTTGTTAATACAGTAGATTTGAACAATAGAAATACATAATCTGGTCTACGGGCGAGATATCGCTAGATGCGAAAGTTTTTATAGACCGAATGTTATATTTGACTTGGAGCTATTCGGCTTAGATGAAAGGTTAATTTATATGCTTGACTGTCCCGTCTTACTCCACATCCCATACCGTGTGGATCGTTTTTCTTGAGATGTGTATCCACTCATGCACTACAACAACCAATTAACATTCCCATTTCGATCCACCAAGCAAGTTTTTTATCTGAGGTGTAATGTAATGACATATTGGCAAATTAAAGCCATCCTCCATCAAATCAAGCAAACATCTTGATTTCTTACCTAGCTTCTGTGGTCCAATGGTTAGGATTCCACCCTTCCAAGGTGGAGGTTCGTGTTCGATTCACGGCAGTTGCACATCCTTTTGAATTTTGCATAACCTTTCGAATTTTTTTCTACACGTCGTCTGCATGCCGATTTATCTGGTTGACACGAGATGCTTTTCTTTTTGGTCTCGCTACCCATTTAGGGGGGTTCAGTTTTTGCTTAATACAACTTATCTGCCCGACCATTTGGATGCTTTTCGTCCTGTTTTGCAAGTGCGTGGCATTGATGTTTATATTGTGCAAGTGGATAGTTGTATTGCGTATGTGAAATGCATGGTTTTTTGGAGTATGAGATGTCTTATCCGATAAAATTGATGAGACATACAAGCATTTTACTGTTTCCATATCTTCAAAGATTCTCCGGCCTATTGCTGGTCAGATATGTACGAGATAATGGGATTGGAGTCCAAAACGAAACCACTATAAGAATATTGCGATTACTAATCTCATTCTTGCAACCCCGCGCCATGAACATCATTAATTATTCACGCCAGACGGAACGGTTTCTTTGCGGGATTTTAATTCATTACCATGGTTTTTTATACCTATGTATATGAGCTCGTGATGTAAATATAACATGAGAATACCTTGAGAGCTTGCTGAACATGTGCGAATAGGAAAATGTTCAAATTCCTCGCACTTCCGTCTGATCCCTTCATCGATGAATATGCGAACGGACGATGGTAATGGTAATGGTAATGCCATTCGACATAGCTTTGCATAGAAGCTGCGATAACTTTTGAATCGTGACATGAGTTATTTTCTACAGAAATTGATAGGAACACTACTGATTAGTGAGAACATGGTAGAGATGCGGCGAAAGTTCTCCAGCTCCATTTACGGTGTATGGATTGGCAAATTGCGATTTCGATACTCCGAAACTACCAAGAGATAGCTTTCTTGAGATTTCGTAAGGAATGAATCTTCTTGGATCGGGAAGCTACACTGTTTTGTTTCAATGCCTGAAGTTGGTTTGGAGAATCGAGTGGAGTAGTTGGTTTCTTAAATTTTGAGATTGACTTTGATACGATGGAGAGTCTCGTGCTGCACTTCGATAATTGTCTATTTGATTGACGAAGTCGACAGATTGCTCAGGCTTAGAGATCTTATAATTTCGTCCTTCGATGTATGGACTTAAAGATATCAACAAAATGGATTTTCATAGTCTGTATTGCAGTCGTTTTGTACTTGGTACTTAGTACATTTTTGAAGTCTTAATTCTGACTTCAAATCAACGAATTATATAGACCCGCTTCAAAGAGCATAGGACATTGGACCACGACTGCCATTCATGTCGTTTTACCATATGTTGTTTACTGTTCAGTATTCACGAAAGCTCTCCATACTTTCCCGCCTTATCCGTATACCTATAGCCCCGAGCTCAACTCCCTTGATATCAATTTTCGAAATAGTGACAACCTCTGTCTCCACACTGACTCCTACTCGACCTTCTGTGATCCTCAATGCTTGCTTTTTGTCGTCATATTTGTGGACCTGAATGTCGTAATCGGCCATGGTCATTTCTAGGCGCGCTGCAAGGGCGGTCGTGAGTGCCGCAGTAACTACCCATGTAATGTCTGTGTTTGTGTTTCAGCGGCTATATCAATGATTTTGTATAGCACGAATTCTCCGACGATAGTTTCTCCGATTTTCACGCAATCTGTTGGATATATGCAATCTGTTGGATATATGGAAAGACACTACACCTGTGTTTTTAACAGGGAAATTAGTCAGAGAATCCTCGGTGATTAATAACTTCTCCATCACGAGACCCTGTCGTGTTGCTTTTGTAAGTAGCATTGTAATGTGTGGTTGTACATACAATAAACGAAAGTAAACGCGGTATTGAATTGATGGACGAAAATGGGAGAAACTGGAATGCCGTGGATCATTCCAACCCCAAAGATTGAATTAGCTAGGGATCATGGTGGCAGCTGTATTGTCTTACATCGCTGGTCCTATCCTCGGGTGCCGTATCGTATCCGGCATGATGCAGACGTATTTGGAATCAGTTAGCTACCTGCTGTTGTTTTGCGTGAATCAAGGTATTCTTGGGAATCATTAGACCTTGTGTAGAATATAATGGCTGGGAGATGGAAAGGTTCGACCAGCGATTTCCTTCTCGGTAATTGAAATAATTTGAGGTTCCTTCCTATTGAGAGTGATTAAGCTAACTCTAGTGCCTTTTCGTAACTCGGATGTAGATGCCAAAGACCGCCAATCCGAACGGAATTTTTCTGCTAATCAACTTACTCCAGTGGGCGAGAATACCTTATGGGCCAGAAATTTCACTGGGATTTTCGTGGCCCACACCTGAAGACCGGCTGTGCTGTCACTCAGTTACCTTCATTACCACCAGTGAGATTTGGCTTCAGGTCAGCAGTGAAAATGCTCTCAGTAATTCGCTGAGCCATGATTGTTTTATGGTTTTGGAAAGAGAATTTACTTTCCCAACATGCCTTCTTATTCATGGTTCTCCCCATTTTTGAGTTCGTGGGTCGGTCCCAGAGTCTACACTGTCTCAACAATGCAAACTTCCTCGAATATCATCATGGGAATTTCCTGACTGTCGCAGACTGCTTCCAGGAATTTCCTATGTGTCTGGATCCATGCTCGCATAACGATCGTATGGTCTCAGCATTGCTGTACCGGAGATTGAGAAAGCGCCTAGCTGATATCTCGGTGAGAATTACGGCTGGGTATGTCGTTGAATTTTCAATATGAAGAAGAATAATCCGGTATTGAGCGCAGTGAACAATGAACCGATGTAGCACAGGCTAGCACAAGAAATCGCCCCTTTGAAACAGCGCCAGGAAAGAGCATTGGGAATCTTGAATTCTAAAGTGAAATCATCAGCTGAAATTGTCAAATAGTCCGAATTGCAATTGTACAACTATCCAAAAAATCCTACATATCTTAAGAAAAATTTTCGATCTCTGATGAACTAACTCACTGCAGTTTGGGCTATTACAAACAGTGGATTAGCATGATAGCTCGTGCTATACTTAGGCCTTGACGAGGAAAATGAATGATAGCTATTTCCATGAATTCAGAATATGTTCCAATCCGAATTGGTATGCTCGAGGAGCATCCATCAAGTAACAGAATCATCAAATGTTACCAACTCAGTGTGGAAAGAAATGAGTGCTGACGAAGAAGTAGATGATGCTTACGAGAGATAGAGAATGGATGTTAAAACATATCATCAGCCTCAATACGAAGTCTGCTTGCGTCAGATTTGGAAGCCTCTTTTTCGCGAAAATTCGGGCTTTCGCGGGGAAATTTAAAATCTTAGTTTGCCACAATCTTCCTGCAGCATCGAGCAAGACTTCCAATCTTAAGTAGAAAATTAATCCTTTACTAAATTGCCGGTATCAAACATCAAACATCGAGTACTATATGTAACTTAAACACGGTTAATTCGATGCCGGTAGATAACAACGAGAGTGTGATTGGCTCCACAAAGAATTAAGACAAATATAGAAAGAATGTATCGTTACTACCGTGCATTCCTTCAGGACTTGTACGCCAGCCTTATACAATTTGTATACGCTGAATATAGACGTTGGACAAAGTACTAAAGTGACATTGTGATCTTGTATTCCCTAATCATCTGATTCTTAATGAAATAAAGGAGGGAAGCACAAGCACACGATATTGAGAAGGTGGTCAGAAGCGTAAATTCAAGAATAGATGAGAGGGAGTGTGGATTTGACAGGCTATGAGCCTGGTTAAGAAAGAAGGATTCTTCATCTCGTAGTCAGCAATTGGTGCTCGGAATTCCTGAATCAGCGGGACACACACGATGCACCAATTAGCCAGTGAAATCAAATCATTTCTTCTGGGGATGAGAATTTCACGTGTTTTCGATAAGATAATCTTCTATACAGCATCGTATGGAAAAGTAGATTATTGGTAAAATTTCAATCCTTCGCGGCTGAGTCGTTTACACGAAAGTCGAAAGAAGTTTAGCTTCAGGGGTATCCCGTTTCATTAGTTAAGCAGAAAGCCCCCAGCACCAAGCTGAATAATGACAGTGTGGGGTTCAAACGTGTTGTAGCTTCTCCAGCATCTCATCGACTTCTATCAGATATACGCACCAAGAAGCGATTTGTGTGAGATGAGATGCAGTGTTCCTCAAGATGCTGCAGATAACAATTCTTTTCTTGGATACATTACAAGATGTTCTGTGGGGTATCAGTTACGACCTTCGCCGCAGTTTCCAGGTCCTTAATTTCAAACTTGATGACAGGAACCTGGTAACGTTGCAATATGTTTCTGGTTTTGTCGATATCAACTCCAAATGAAGGCTTTGCTTGATTCCATCTTCTGTTTATGCTATTCAAATATTACGCAAATACGGTTGGTGTATTGCTCAAAACTAGCTAGTAGGCTATCGGCATTTGGGACTTTGGCCACGGCCATGTCGCAATGTTAACTCAAATACTATATGCTATAAGTGGCCTGAAAGGTTCAAGACTTTCAAGAAATTCCAAATAGTAGGGTCTTCAAAGATCACGAATTGTGTTTGTTGGCACGTATGCTAATCGGCACGTTTACCAACTGACAGGGGTGGTTAGATGTTGACCAGCAGGTTTGGGCGGAGGATGCCAATGGACCGTACGAACACGTTCGTGAGAGACGAATCAGCTCAAAATATCCTTTGGATCCGTTTGTTGCTAACGGTCATGAAATTTCGAGGTTTGATGATGTTACTGCTTCAGGAATGCTCATGGATCCCGTTCGAAACATTATGAACAGACCATATTTATTTTCCCGAAGGAATTCAAGCCTTGTGTGTACTGATTGGGGTGGCTTGGCATAGGATTCGCACTTCATCTCAGAAATGATCCCACTGCAACCCGAAGTTGCTCCAAGAAGGCGCAATTCATTATGATTCTATTCATGGTAAACGAATGCTTCGCAACGGGAGGCCTTTGAGGTTCACCGAACGAGGAGTCTATTCAACGATCTCAAGATGAGGTTATATAAGTATGCTCTCCCAGTTTAGAAAGCAAAGCATCATCAACAACTACTCACATTCATTTCCTACTCACATTCATTTGTTTCCTTTTCGGGTTTTTATCCCATTACTTTCCTTCATACCTTCATTTGAAATCTACAATCTACAATTTACAATTTGAATTCAGTTATTTTTTTCTCTACTTCATTTCATCATGTACTCAACAAAAAGTCTCATCGGGTTCGCGAGCATGCTCGCAGCCCTTCCATCTGCTTTTGCTGGCTTTAGTTCCAGCTCTTCTAACAGTGTTGCCATCTACTGGGGTCAAGGTCCTAACCAAGGGACACTCGCATCATACTGCTCAAGTAAGACTTTACAATCATTCGTCTTCTTGAAAAAACGTAAGACGAAATGCTGACAAACCATTACAGATGCTGGCTTTGATATCATCCCCATTGCTTTCTTGATCTCTCTCAACAAGTTGACTGTCAATGTCGGAAACGCAGATCCTGCCCAAGTTGCAAAGGACATCGTTACTTGCCAGGGTATGGGTAAGACAATTCTCCTCTCCATTGGAGGAGCAACTTACACCGAGAATGAGCTCGCAAGTGCTGATGCCGCGACTACTGCCGCCAAGAATGTCTGGGCTGCCTTTGGTCCCAAAACCTCATCCTCCACAACTCGACCATTTGGTGACGCTGTCGTTGATGGTTTCGATTTTGATATCGAAACGCAAGGTCTTACCAACTTGGACGTCTTTGCTCAAGAACTCCGCACTCTCTCGGATGCTGAGACCAGCAAGAAATACTACTTGACTGCTGCACCACAATGTCCTTACCCAGATCAAGCCGATAAGTCTTTCCTTCAAGGCGCAGTCTCTTTCGATGCTGTCTTCGTCCAATTCTATAACAACAACTGTGGTCTTAACAAGTTTGTCAAGGGAAGCACTACTCAATCCGAATTCAACATGGCAACATGGGATACATGGGCTTCAACCACCTCCAAGAACAAGAATGTCAAGGTTTTCGTCGGTATCCCAGGTAGCACCAGCGCCGCCACCACAGGTTACATTGACCAAGCCACTCTTACTGATGTCATAACTTACTCCAAGACTTTCAAGAGCTTCGGCGGTATCATGTCTTGGGATATGGTCACTATCATTGGAAACAGTGGTTACCTTGCCAACATCAACAAAGCACTTGGAGGCGCCCCTGCTTCAGGATCTGCTGGCTCCGCCAATACCTCTGCTGCAGTAACTACTGCTAAGGCTTCCGTCACCCCTGCCCCAACCACTCTTACCACTAAAGTCAAGTCTACCGTTATCTCCTCCAACGCTGTTGCTACCACTACCGCTAAAGCCGCTGTTACTACCACCGCCAAGGCTGGCGATGGACAAACTACCGTTGCATCTGCCGGTGCAAGTGCCACTCCCGCTTCCGGAGCTGTTCCCCAATGGAGCCAGTGCGGAGGTGAAGGATACACCGGATCCACCGTATGTGCAAGTGGCTCCAAGTGTGTTAAGACGGACGACTGGTGGTCTGCTTGCGAGTAAATTCTCTTTTCACATCTGGAGTAGAATTCACTCGAAGAGTATGACGATCGAAAATGTATTGGCATATGTATATGGATACACATACCATTTTTCCTTACATTCTTGATGGAATGACCTGGCAATGATGGTACGGTAAAAAGGACAGGATATATTTGGACATGTTTGGCATTTAGACGCGCGGGATGTGGTACTTGCATTGTTTGTTTAGCATTTGGAACTTTTGTTGAGTTTTTGTGGAATTCATTTTTTGGATTTTTTTGCGCGAGGAAAGATGATGAGTGGTTGGTTGTTTGGATTTGTATTATTATTCTACCTATACTATAGCATGATCGCATTTCAGACGATCAGGTGACTGCAATATATATGATGAATGTCACTTTTGTTTCGAGTATTGCTTTGGACGTATTTGACTGCTGTGGTTAATATTGTGATTTTCAAAAGCATTGGTTAGCACTGCAGGCTAGTAGTCACTACGACTTCTGGCATATCTCCAGAAAGTGAATTGTGACACAAGAAATCGGAGGCTTAGCAGGCTGATGAGTTATCCTATGATAGTCTAGTATAATGAAAATTGATATGTCATCTAACCTGCTTGGCATGACCGCTAAGCACTTTACCAAGGCTCTAAAGCAAAGTAGCCAACACTCTAGACCAACAGACTAATCTTAAGCTTCCAACACCTGAGAGTTATTCAATATTTATAACGTGTACAATGTTTTGAGTGGTTTGAATGTTTTAATTGTACTCAAAGATAAAATTTCCTTATTTATAGGACTGAGGTTTGGGCTATTGTAAATCCCAACACGAATGAGAATGAACTTTGTCTAGAAGTATTGGCATGTGTTGTGATATATAAATACGCGCCTGTAGTCTATCTAAAAAAGCTCTGGACCAAATGAAGCATTCTTCAGGACTGATAATCTCTCAATTCACTACCAATAGGAAGGCCAAGCTTAAACCCTCCCACACAACCTCTCTGAAACAACCCCTCATTATCATATGCTCGACTGACATTCCTCAAAAAGTTTAAATTCTCCTCTCCGTATCCTTCGAATGGTCTCTGCCACTCCGCGCAGTAATTTAGATATTTCCATTTATGACCTGTTTCATTTTTTTTCGCAATTTGTTCAATCTCTTCGATTGCACACCGTGTGGTTTTCTTCACCACTTCGTCATCTCGCGCGTTAGGCCAGTTTACTGTAAAACTCACAATCACGAGAGGTTCATTGATATTGTGCAGTCCCAATGGGTTTGCATCACCCTTGCGTACCCAATCCGGTAATAATGGTTGCATGACCAGCGTCCAGACTAATCCTTTGACAGTTCGCAGTGAAGAAATAGCGTGCTGATATACAGCATGCGTAGCGGCGAGTGTAGCAATATCATTCTTGACAGTTGTCGTAGCGAGCACTTGGCGTTTTCCAGGTGGATTAAGAGCATTCATTTCATCGGTTGCACTTGTTAATGTGCGCAGTTTACACGTGCTCCAAAAACGCCACATCGATGAAAATGGTGATCTTCTCCAATATTCTGGCCATTTCTTCTCGGAGGGCTTCGTGTATACCAGATTGACGGAGATAGCTTGGACGCCTAATGGCTGTATATATGTAAAACATGCCAAAGGACCAGCAGCATGGTGATCCCAATCAACTCTGTTCACAACCTCATGGAAGGCGGAAATGACTTTGCTCGTTTGATAACTAGGCATATAAAGAAAGCCGCTCCAGATTTTAATGCTGGGAAAACTGCGAGCAGTGAAGCGAGTAACGATACCGAAATTGTTAGAACCTCCTTTGAGGGCACGCCAGAGATCAGGATTCTGGGTTGCGGAGGCTGTGGTGAGAGTTCCTGATGCGAGGACGATATCGTAGCTGATTATGTTGGAACATACTAGACCAAATTGAGGACAGAAAAATGAGAGACCGCCTGTTTTCAGATATTAAGGAACCGTTCCATGTATCAAATAATCACCAACTCACCTCCTAAAGTCAGCCCGCCAACTCCCACAGCAGAATTTCTGCCACCAACAACAGCCAGCCCCCTCTCATCCAAAACTTTTGAAACATCCATCCACCTACATCCGGCTCCAATGATAACACTCGATTCATCATTTCCCTCAAAAGGTACGACCTCGTTAAAACAACCAAGATCAATAAGAACACCTCCTTCAATACTCGCAGCTCCAGCAACACAAGAATGGCCGCCACTACGGACAGCGAACAATCCCTCGGATCTATGTTCCTCACCAAAGTTTTCCTTTCTCCGTTCATCATACTCGTGTTTAATTATAGTGACCGCTATACAAAGCTCCTCATTATTGCGGGGTCGAACAATACATGATGGGTTTACTTCACATTCCTGTTTTGCCCAGTAGCCATTGACTGCCTTATTGAAATTAGTGATACTCTGTGGTAGAATAACACTTTCAGGCAGAGCAGCTACGAGAGTCTTACTGATTCTCGTAATTTCTGGGAAAATCGAATTGTCCGTCCGCGTTGAGAATAGAAAGTGACGCATGAGGAAAATAGATATAAGTATCAAAAAAGCAGTCAAAGACACGGTAAGTATTTGAGAAACCATGGTTTTTAGATCTGATAGAAATGAATCGTCGACTCTATTATCTGACATGTCGGAGGCCAACATTTGTCAGAGGAAAGACGTGAATAGATGGATGTGGCGCAGCACGGCAATTGCCAGCCAATGAGTATCCACCAACATTTACGTATAACTTTCCACTACCAGTCAAGTAAGTGTATGTAAAGCGAGGTAAATACACAAGATCAAACAGTGGTGTGTTCCAATTCTCTGCACCTGCGAAACCTCGCAAACATATTCTTGAGTCTGAAGCTTGTGTGGCCGTCCTTAAGTGGACTGTCCCGGGAACTGGAACTGGACCATGCAAGAGACTCATCCTCAGCTTCCCTACTCGCTCTTTTTGTATAAGAGCCACGTCTAAAGATTTTCCTGATCAAATAGATAGGTATCCACCATTCCGTGGGAACCTTGCTCTCGCTTGGTGGTTTGAACACTTCGGATCTCTTTCCGGTTTCTTGCCACCATTCGCTATTGTCTTTTTGCATGTGGTCCACCAATTTTTGTCGTTGAGGGTTATAATTGGCGTCAATCTTTTGCGATATGAAGTCCATGTTAAGGACAATTGCATACGTTATTGCGCCCACGATGCACGCTGTGATGATGAATGGCACTTTCTTAAAGCTTTCCTGAATGTTTGGAATAGCCCAGAGCGCCTAAGATATGTGAAAATAACGGAGAAGATCAATTTGAATGATGCACTTACCGCAAAGAAAGCGAGAGGCAAATAAAATATGCTGACATACGTCAAAAATTTGACGTTTTCTCCTAACCTCGTGGACGCCCTGCTCTCCACCAGTGCACTGGCATTGAATAGCTATTTCAGAGACTATAGCATTAGAGAATATTCTAGATCTATGATTAATGGGTTTGGTGGAACAACTATCAACTTACCCCATCTCGCAAAGCCTTTGTTGTTTCCAACTTCTACTGAAATCGCTGTGTAGTTCTTTGAGGGTGTTTACATGTGTTTGCGCTTGTTGGATTATTTTCTTGAGCTGCTCAAGCATATAATCACCTCTAAATATTTTTCCGCTCTGTTGGTGGATATAGACACGCGGCGTCCAATAGGTGTCTTCTATCTTCGTCATCCAGTAATGGCTGCAGCTGTTCCTTGTAGTATAAGTCCCATTTCTTGATATTATCAGATAAGACATTATCGATTTCGGTCAAACAACCAATGGCCCAGAATTACTTTCGAGAGCGAGTGAATTTCTCGTCGTCAAAAAGCAAGTTGGAATATTGCTCAATTTCTAGGAAATTTTCTTCCAAAAGTTCGCGGAAGGGACCATTTAGCCCCTTCCATCTCTCTATGACATAAGAAAGCGCCAGTTCAACGCATCTCAGCTCAGCATGAATTGCCGTGTCAGGTGTGAGGATATACTTTGATTTCATTTCAATAGAGAATTCATCTGTTCCTAGTATAAGAATCGTGTAGAACGGATCGAAAGGCCCTTGAGCAAAGTGAGGAGTGTTTGTACAATCATCAGAGGTGAAAACTGAGACCTAAAAATTCAATTAGCAACGAATCATGACCTGAGACGAAAGAATATGGAATGAATACAGTAAGGGTAGAAAGCCTCAGATGGCGATGAGAGGATTTTGGGTTATCACCAAAAAACAGTCCGGTCTTCCATCGCGATATGGATTTGAGTGGAACTCTGTAATCATTGAATAGTTCGAAGAAAGTGAGAGTGTATTGAGAGTGATTGCAATATACATCAGAATAAAACTTTGGAAACTGACTGGCAAGGTGTTTATTGAACAGTTTTTTGTGCATAGTTATTCGATAGAAAATTATTAGCATGCACCTGTGCTGTTTCTATCGCGGGATGACCATTAGTGTGTTTGTTGTTATACTTACAATGACCTGAATACGCCAATCCATTGAGAAATCTGCATGTTACAAGCTGTTAATTCCACCGAAAACCACTGTCAAAGCAACAATTTCAAAGCTGTTACTGACATCAAACGTCGCCAAGGAGCAGGTGTTCTGAAGAACCTGCGTTGCGGCAGTATCAGGGGATTGAATGTTTCTTCGGACCTGGATACGTTAGCAGTAATTAATTAATTGAGCCTAAGACTCACTTACATAGAGAAAAGCAAAGATTCCTCGTCCAACATCGAAGGTTCTCTTGGTTTATGAAAATAAAAATCTAGATGACTCAAGCGAGATTCTACAGAACGAGAAGATTCAATAGAGCTAGTATCTTTGTTGGCCTCCGATAAAAATCCTAAGACATCAAAGCTATAGGTTCCCTGCATCCATGGATGATAATCTTCAATCAAAAATTGGAGACGTGGCAGTGCCATATCATACTGTGATAGTTTTGTAGCTTCCTGGAGTGATGGAAACAGATTCATTCTGACCAGTCCAGGCCGCTTGGATCGATATTCATTTCTTAAAAAGTGTTCACGTATTCCCTGAATGGTGAAAGGGAGCCCTATACGGCCATCGGATGGAATTTGTACAGCTACACCAAGACAGTCTGTCAAAATCTGCGTGCAGAATTTCAAGAAATAAGAATCGTTGAGTGGAGTGTGGATGACACCAAGATCTCAACCCCTCTGACAAATTATCTAGACACTCGTAGGAATTAAGGTCATTTTTAATAGATTCAATTGTATTATGTTGGGAAGTTTTGCCCCCTATTGGCGAAGCTGGTCTCGAAGGTGGTAGTTCGATAGAAAGCGCCATTTTGGGCCCAGAGTAGGTGTTTTCATACCATCGCCAAATGTCAATTCGAACAGGATCAGGTCGAGTAGCACTAGGTTGATTGGGCGTGGAGGCGTTGACACGTAATTGGATATTAAGATCCCGGGAAAGCTTTTCATTGATCCCGCGAAGCAATCTGAGTAATTCAATATGCTCGGCGGATTCTGAGCTGAGTGAACTGATTCCTGAGGCTGTCTCCCAATCGGACATTCTTAGTCGCAAAAAAAAAAGAATTGAACTGCTTAAAGGTATTGAAATATTGAGATTGACGAAGTCATTGCTTCAGATCAAGAAGAGCAGCAATTATATAATTCTTATAATAGTTGTTTATGGGTTAGCAGAGCCGCGTAATTGCCAGGCCGACCAATCAACAAAAATAATCACATATTTGCCAGCAGTACGCGAATAACCGCCGACTTTTCCAAAGATCTGACACTCTGCCTACACGATAAATTTGTTTGCTTCCAATCGAATAAATATTCAACAAACGCCTGAAGCCTTTCCCCGAGAACTACCTCGCAATACTCCAAATGCGGAAAACGACCCCAATGTACCCGTATCAAAAATGTATTGCTTCTAAGTTGTCAATATAGTGAATGACTGGCTTGTAGCGTCACCAGAACAAGTAGTCGAGTCTAGCTTTCCATCAGCGTTTGCCACAAGGCAGGTTGCATTATTCCCATTTTCAGGGGCAAGTAAGATTTCTGTTGGGCCTTCTATGAATGGGAATAATTGCGAGTTGGTTACCAAACCATCTATGAAAAAGGTCAGCGGGCGTTTCTCTTGTAATGTCAAACAATTTCGAAAATAAATACCTCCATCAGCTCTTCCACCGCAAGAGAACATGATAACTGTATCGCCAGCAGCTCTTCTCGGGTCAAAGTTAAGACATCCTTGAGTCTGTCCAGAATTATTAGCATCATTCGACAATTTCCGATAGATAAAATAATTCCTCACCAAGCTGCTGACTACAAGCACCAAGCCGGGCACGTCATTATGCTTTCCACTTGTAACAATATCCCAAGCTTGATTTTGACTTCCATCACATGCTTGTAGAGTGATTGGAATCAAATTCTGTCTAAAGTCGCCCGCAGTTGGATCAACGAATAGACATTGACCAGATGCATCTTTCAAAGCGACGGACGAAAAGGCCTTTACGGCGGTATTATCCATTTCATTGGCTTCAGCTGCGGCAGAAGGATCTAGTACACCTCCAGCACGGGAAACGGGAAGAGGGATCGTTGGATCGCTTGTCGGTACTGCAGAAGCAGATGCAGTCACAGCCACTGACGATGGTGAAGCAGGAGAAGGCAATGAAGACGTGGCCGCTGAAGATATGAGAATGGCTGATGATGAAACGTCTGCTGCGCCTGAGGCCGATGGTGCAATAGAGCTCGCGATTGCTGGATCGGCGGAGACACTTGAGGCACCAAAAGTAAACGTTTGGCTAGAATCAGATTCATCGCAGGGAGCCTGGTCGAGAACGTTCGCAGTAGTAACAGACAAACAGGTGCCTGGGGCGTTTTCGGGAGAAAGAGAAAGTGGGCCGGAAGTCTCATTGAATGGGAAGAGCTGGGAGTTTGTGACAAGCCCGTCTAATTCAGGTCAGTAAAAACCTGGTGACTAGAAGGAAATAAACAATAAATACCTCCGTCGGCCCGACCACCGCAAGAAAACATGATGACAGTATTACCCGCGGCACGGCGAGGATCAAAGTTTAAGCAAGCCTGGGTCTGAAATCATTAGTCCTTGAAAGGAACGAATAAAAAGCCTGGTTTGCACACCAAAGTATTGACAACTAGCATACTACCTGCTACATTGTTGTGTTTTCCACTGGTGAGAACATCCCAAAGCTGTCCCGTACTGCCATCACAGGCAGCTATTTCAATTGGTGTCAAGTTCGCTCTGAAGTCACCGGAAAGTTCATCCACGAAGAGACACTGCCCTGACGAAGTCTACATCTTGATTAGCACCTAAGAAAGTGAGCCTGAGCAGAAGAAGACCATACTGTGATTGGGACCGATGTGAAAGCTCTTGTTGCAGTATCGTCCCGTTGTTGTGCTTCCTCAAAGGCTGTCTGGTCAAGAGAAGCGACGACTCGTTTACGAAAGGCAGGGGAAGCAAAACCCCGTGTTGCTAAGAGTAACAATGAAATGGAGAGGTACATGATTAAGGGTTGATATGTAATAGGGTAAAAATGATTGATGGCAAGGAGTATAAAATATCTCGTACACCTGTTGAAAAGAATGGAAGACTGCCCAGCAGTTTAAGGAAGGTAAATTTAAAATAGAGAACGAAAGAAGAAGAAGAAGAAGAAATTACAATGAGAAGGAAAATAGAAATAATTGCAATGGAAATTTGTGATGTGCAATGAAGCAGAAAACTTACGATGGTATATAACAATTTTACATACTTGAGTAACATTGTACCAGCGGTCCTCGAAACACTTCTTGTCAAAGGTCACAGCATATGAATTTTAAAAGCAAAGATACTTGGTAATTAGGACTTTACCAAGAAGCCCTCTTCGGGCTATCCTCAACACAGAATAAGCAGAATATTAACTTCACTTGAGCAAACATGCAAGTAATGAAACCACACGCGTCGCAAATCTTGTTCCCGTGTAGCCGTTTTATTTGGCGGTTAGGAGGTCAAGTCTTGGGTCGGGTCTCGGGAGAATCCGTTTGATCTGCACTGATTGATCTCATCATTCGTCAAATGACAAGGGGTTCATCTGATCTTTGTTTTGAGTTTAATTTTCAGATGGTTTATGGTTTTTGAAAGGAGGATTTGTTCTTGTTAGTTCCCGAAAAAGATTTTGACACACGCCCTCAATTTCAGATGACCGTCGAAACGAGCTTGGCGGCCCTGGCATCAGCTCCTGCACGTCAAATCAGACGACTGGGATGTCCAATCGCAAGGGCGGTTCATTCGTTCTCCAGGCCAGAAATCAAATTGGGATGCAGTTCTACTTCATGTTATAGCGCTCGAAGCTTTGGTTAGCATTGAAATGAATTAGTACTGCAGCATAGGTATAGACGG
The DNA here is from genome assembly GCA_004786125.1 of Botrytis tulipae. NCBI lineage: Eukaryota > Fungi > Ascomycota > Leotiomycetes > Helotiales > Sclerotiniaceae > Botrytis > Botrytis tulipae. The sequence continues at coordinate 20,647 of PQXH01000288.1, forward strand.
CACAGAATTCAAAAGCTTGGAATAGTAAATCATGGACAAATTAGAAGATTCGTTGGACATCGTAAATTGTCTTTCATAATTCATGACGACTTGGTATTTTACATTCCCACGCGCTTTTAATGCATTATATCTAATCTTCATCCCAGTTCTGTCACAATCAGTAAGGATCATCGTCAATGGAAAGATTATGAACTTACAGGATTTGGTCCTGGAGGCTTTGGTCCACCAGCTTGTCTAGCAACAATAATTTGATCAACAGAGAGCACAGTTCTTGCGGCCTCGGTAGCAAGCTTGATAGCCCAACTCTTTGAAATCATGAGATCTAAAATACCCTCTTGCTTTGCATCGAGAGTTCCGGTATCATCCTCATTCTGTTGGAAAATTAGTATAAGTCTAAAAAATGGTACCAATAGGGCTTACCTCAATATCAACACCGGTGTTCCAGTTATCGTGCTTGTGGTGAGCAGTATAAAGTCTGCTTAATGTCTCTGTGGCATCAAGACCAGCACTTTCTGCAATGGTTCTTGGAATAACTTCGAAAGCCTCACCAAACTTGCGAATGGAGTATTGAGCCAAACCAGGAGTCTTGTCACCAAACGCTTGTATCCTCTCAACCAATTGAATTTCTGTAGCTCCGGCACCCGGTACGAGTCTTGGATCTCTCGTGATGGCCTTAACGACGTTGACACCATCATCAACAGCACGCTCGACATCATCAAGATGATTCATTGTTGCTCCTCTAAGGACCAAAGTGGCAGTTTTTGTGGTCTCGTTCTCTTGTCTGAAAACTGTAACTCTATCTCCACCAATCTCGAGGGTCTCCACAATATCAACACTTCCCATCTCATCAGGCATTGGTGCTCCAAGTCGAGCTAGTGGAGTAGCACCGACGACTCTACATAATCTTCTGAGTTCGAATTTGCTGAGAATGCGGATGACCAAAATACCGAAGCGGTTAAGGTAATGCATGGCAAGTTCACCTACAGTAGAACCAGCAACAACGACTCGTAGACCGGAATCATAAAGCTCCTTGATGGCAGTTTCCAACTGGTTCTCTTCTCCCTTTGTGAAATCTAACATCTCCTTGGCGTTATGTAATAAAACGGTACCCTTGGTTTCTGTTTGACTGATGTCGATTGGGCATGAGAATACACCGACCTTTGCCCTGGAGGCCTTCTTGACTGATCCATCTGGTTCACGGCCGAAAACCATACCCTTGACAACCCTACTTTGTTCTAAGCTTCCTCCCATAATCTTAACGACTCGGATGTTATCGACATTGAAGTTGATTGGGTTCTTTGGGAGAACAGCCAAAACAGCTTCGGCGACCATGTTTGCTAAGAAATCCTCGTTGCCGTTTTGTTTACTTGCAATGACAGTTCGAATAGCTTTGCTGAGTTCGGCCTGCGATCGCATATCCTCTACTTTGTCCACCACTAAGTTCTCTAACTCTTCCAAAGCAAACTTCTGTGCTCGCTCATAACCTATAACTATATCACTAGTCTTTAATCCCATTCTTAACAGATCTTCAGCTTTCTTCAAGAGTTCTCCAGCAAGAACAATGACTAAGTTTGTAGCATCTCCCATCTCGGCTTCTTGTTGCTGACTGGCCATGACGATAAGCTTTGCTGCGGGGTGGACAACATCGAGTTCTCGAAGGATGGTAGCGGCATCTGATGTGAGGATCATCTTTTGCAGATGGTTAATGACAATCTTGTTTCGTCCATAAGGTCCTAAAGAAGTTTGAACTGTTGAAGCAATAGTCCGGCATGCATCGATGTTGCGAATAACTGCTCCATCTTCAGAATCATAGCTTTGGAGGGGGTTAGCTTTTGTATCTTGTATGGAATTTAGGGAGAAACTCCTACTTTTGGTAACCTTGTTTGAAAAGATTAGAGTTTGGGGCATTTGGGATATTGAGAGACATCTTGAAATGTGTTCAGTAGAAAGATCTCTTGCGTTGATATTATCCTTCCCTTCCTGCTCAGGGAAAAAAGTCGCGTCTATCTGCCTTTTTTGGTGGAGGAAGCGTGGATACTGGCCGTATTTATGAGGCATCAATACTTTTTGATGCATGCCCAGGAGCTGTCATGCCATAGTTTACCCGACTTGAATAGCTTCATAGACCGAAGAATGAAATGCGATGTGAAGCTTAAATTCGAGACAACCAACGCGAATACTACAAAACCGTACAGACATTCTCATCATATAAAACTCATCAGAAAAATCATCAAATTTGCGCAAAATCCAAGGTTAAATTTCAGCACATTCAATTTATCAGCTTCAGTAGTACGTACGTTGTATTATTCCATTCATGAGGCTTTATAGCTATTAAAAGGACCCCAAATCCAGGTAGTGGAACGAATCTAGTGCTAATACTAACGTTCAAGATTGCGCTCCACAACCAACATCTCTCCTTCAACCACGTTTTATCAGATCAATCGCCTTTACCCTATCGATTCGGGAACTTCAGGTGTCGCATTACTGTGAAGCTCAGGATAGTGGTTGATTCCCCTCGAAGCATAACTTCGACGTGATCTGTTGGACAACCACCATAAAATCAAAATGGCGTCCAACGGAATATCAAAAAACCCACCAACACTTCCCCCATCGGTCGAAGAATCATACAAACGCAAATGTATTCAGCTCAAGACTCGAATGAATGAAGTCGAAGAAGCCAATGATGCCGCGCGCCTCAGATTGTCACGAATGCGTCGAGCAATTAATAAGATGCGTCTGGAGCGAGCCTTCTTGTTGGAACAAATGTCGAAACGAACGAGTACAAATGTGGAAGATTCAGAGGGTTCCCCTAGCCCACCTCCAACAGTATGTTCATCTATATCTCTTCTTCTGCGTCCCTTTCTATATGATTGCAAACAGACATCTAACATAAGGATTCGTAGCCTCAAGAAAAGCCATTGCGCACAAAGCGTGGTCATCGCAAACCCTCTTTCCTGAATACCCTCGGTGATCCAACTGTTCCACTCCCCAACAGTTTGAATGCCAATCTCGTCATCTCACCTTCCTCCTCCTCCTTCTCTCATACACATCTCGATATGCCGAGTAACCCTAGCCAAGGAACATTTAATAGCTTCAATACCCCCCTTGCCCACCCACAACCAATATCTCCTCGTCGCGCACTCTCCAATTCTACTCCTATGGGCGGGCGAACGCCGCACTCAGCCTCCCATTCTCCATCTATCCCCCCTTCTGGACCTCCCAAAACTCCTGCATCAGGCTTTGAATTATACTGTCAGGAATTACGTGGGCCCATGATGGTACAGCATAGACGTGGTATCAAAGAGGGAAACCTTGACATCGACCGTCTTTTGGCAACCGGATGGAGAGAAGCAGATGCTGCAACCACAGAACGATACGAGAATCTATTCAATGCAATGCAAAATTCAAAGAAACTCGAAAACAGCACCCCCCTAGATGACGATGTAGAAATGGGAGACAGCGGTCGTGAAGAGACACCCAATGGCAACGGAGCCAATGGAGCTGCCGGCTTCACATCTGTGAACAGGGGCTAGATACAATCTATGGAGTTTACTTGGCAGTCGAGGAATGGAAAGGATCTGGATCAATACGATATGCGAATGGGATAATGGAGGGACGAAAATACTCGAAACTTGGCGTTAGGGGAGGCGTGAAGATGAATCAAGCTGCTTGCTTGCAATATTAGAATTACTTTTTGATTTTCCTGAGATGGAATCCTTCGTGCAGATATCCATCTGCGTGTGTATTTGGTAGTCCACTTGTTTTGGTGTAATATTAGCTTCATACGATCTTACTATTTCTTGATCATGCGTAAATGCCCCCTTGTACATATCCGAGAATAGACCAGAAAGTGTTCAGCTCATCAAACATGTGTAAACTTCAAAGAGGTGTAAAGACGGTACCTTTATCATCTTTCCTTCTTGAAAAATGCAGTAGACTGCCAATCAACATCTTTAAATTCACATTACACATCACATCACATCACGCCACAACAGACAATCCAAATGTATCCACTCAATCCTTTCGATTCTTACACCTCATCCTATCTACATATACAAGTCCCCCCCCCCAAGCTATCCTTTCTCGCGAAATACGAATTCCCCATCTATCCAAATATCAGAACGCCCGTTTCCCTCCACGCCATGCACGCACGCACACAGTCTTTCAAGTACTATGTGAAGTAATTATTATGTACAAGCCTGTAAGTTCCACCCCAAAGAAACGAATAGAAAAGAAAAGAAAGAAAGAAAGAATAACGCCCGCGTTTCCGTACGATCAGATCTTGTGTACAAGTATTTCGGATGTCATTCCAATGGTAGAAGAAATTGGAACGATGGGCGGTGATTATGTTAGTGTTCTAGTAGGATATTCTGTGTGGTGATTGGGTATGCCATGCCAATTTTCTCTGCTCCATTTCTAGCTCAAACTGTCGGTTGAATGATAGCTCCATTGCAATCCAACAATGAAGGATTCTGGTAATTCAAATACTCGGAACATAGAAGTGATTTTGGACGCTTGAATGATTCAAACATTAAATCAAATCTCTTCCTAGCCAAGTAGTTGAGAAGGCGAGTACGTAGTTCTGTACATTATTCGCCGACTGACAAATCGACGACAATATTAAGAACTGCAACTAGAATTTCCACAGCAATCAGAACGATGACAACCCATTCTAGCTTCTCTCCATGTCTGTGACTGAGTTGATCCTTAAGAACTGCTAACAAGTCCGCGATGACGTCCAATCTCTCATTCAGCAGCTTCACTCTCTGATCCATTTCTAAGTAACTTCTCACAGCTTGGTATATTGGTTCCAATTGCGGTTCTGACCAAAATAACTCAGGGGTATCTAGAATTGAACCATTAAGATGAATATTTATGCGAAGGATGAAGAGCTCGCCGATTTGCATGTTGATTCTTTTTCGTGGGAGGTCAATAGCTCCTGTCAGCGCGATTTGGGTAGGAATATCTTTGTTCTCGTCGATGGTGCTGTCTACTAAAGATTCAAAAAGTGAGGTCTGAATTAGATAGTTAGTACTTTAACGAAGAACAAATTCAAAGGTGAAATACCTTAACACTCTGCGCCAAGCCGTGGGAAATCGCTAGTTTGGTCATATAATTTCTCTTGTCCTTTAAGGTGATAAAATCGTTGTAGATCCTAGCTTGATACTCTACGGTGTAATAGAAGTTGAAAGACTCCATTTCCACATCGTTGGCTGCGAATTTGCCGCTCTCGAACCTCGCTATGTCCTTGAGGAACCGTTGCTCATCCTCTTTAGACATACCCCATATTACCACAACACCATAACCAAATAGGAACACTTCGGGTGTATGAATTCGAGTGTCAAAGTCGGGGTTACTTTCTGAAATAAGAGCTTCTGTCTCGTTCTCCATTTGTCGCTCCATGATTTCTGGGAGAATATGGTTAGCCGGGGAGTGGTCGCCATTGCTGATAGCAACATCACCGCCATTGGTATGCAGGTCTATGAGGTCGTCTCGACGTTGTTTATTGTTGTCTTCCACCTCAATAACACTATCCGAGTGTCTTCGCTCCGCCAACTTTACCGGCGCACTGTGTACCTCCATGTCCCGATCCGAAGGGGCCTTTCCATGGTCTTTGCCGTATCTAAATGGCGTGTATATACATTCATCAAACAATTTTGGGTTTGCTCCCTTCGTCTTCTTGCCCCGACCATTTAGGAAGCGCATTACATTTTCCAATTGGTATTTGTTAGCAGTACAGTATGCAGTCACTCGAGGCAATCGAGCGCGATCGGCCTTCCCCAGCCTTGCAGCATCTCTACGCGCCGTCGGATCTTTGATTCGTGTAAATTGAGAATAAACGTCTCGTCCGCTCTCTTCGTCGGGTCCATCTGCGCCAACCTCCAAATCCGGTAGATACTTAAGCTTCTGTGTGATCTTACTAGCTCTTTGAGGACCTATCTTTGATGCTGGGTGCATTGGCACTTGAGGGGATCCATGACTGTTTCGACGTCGAAGTTTGCTATTGAGAGAAGGTGGTGATGGGGCTATTGTTCTGGGCGATTGTGCATATTCGTTGGAATCAGTTGACCTAAGTGATTGCGAAGGTTCGTTCAAGCCAATTGTCCTGACAGTTGGATTGTCATTGAAGGTAACATTCCTTGGTGCTTTCTTGGAGGTATTTGTAGGACTGAGAGCTTGTTGGTCGAGAAGAGGTGTATGCTCCGAGGGGCTGGCGCCGGTGAAAGCCATAGGAGCGTCAGTCGTGTGTATTAATTCTATCCCTATCGAAAAGAAGTTGAAAAGAAGGATTTCAAAGTAGAAAGTTATATGTGCATAGAAGTGATTGATGTATTAATGTATGTAGTAGTAATTCATGAAGTTAAAAATTTACATCTCTGAAATGACGTTTATTTTCTACAAGAGGAAGTAACATTTGGGCAAGCTTTCATCAACAAATCGTGAGATCCGTGCGGAGGCGTTAAGCCTCATTCGGAACAGCTAGCATATCCATAATTCAGAACCAACATACCGAATTTTGATATCAACAGTACGGTTTATTACTTCCGGCAAATTTGGACACGGCAGGTAGTATCTGCCGTCGTTGTTCGCTTTGTATTCGAAGACCACGAGCTCATTCTGTCATTATGAGATAGATTCCAACCTCGAAGCGACGGTTTCAACAGCCCTGTACCACTATGGGCCTCTCTCGAATACTCCCTCTTCAAGAGGTAAGATCTTACAAGTATATATCGGGATTCGGGTGAGAAGTATGGCAGCAATCATCACGGGTTTATGGGCCCATTGTAAGAGTGATAAGGTCATGATAACTTTATCTTATTGGTAGCTTTTATCCCTATGGCTGAGGCTGTGTTTCAACTTGCATATCTCAGCCCCATACAGTATTACCAGCTCATCTGAGTCCTTGATATATCTCACAGATTCCTGTCCCTTCAGATTCCAAGTGTATTCATTCTAAAATAATCACTATGTCTGGAGTTGAATTTATCGCCGTCCTTGGAATTGCTTCCAATGTCTTAGCAGTTGTGGATGCCTGCACTAAGATACAGAATCGTATTCAATCATATCGCCAAAACACTGCTTTTCGCGACTTATCTCTCCAATTGCCTTTACTTATCTCAGCCATCGAATCTTTGAGATCTCCCCAATATTGTGGTTTTCTAGATTCCTCGGCCGAAAAGGCATTGGTTCGTGTCCTGGAGGGATGTCTTCGTCAATTGCAAACTCTGGAGGGCTTGATCAAAGACTTGACACCTAGTGACACAGCATCTAAACTCCAGAAAACTTGGAAAGGGATCAGAAGTTTTGGCAAAGATACTAAAGTGCGGGAGATAGTCGGTATTCTGGCAGAATACAAGTCGACTATTGCATTGCACCTTTCTACCGTGCATGTTCACATCACCCCAGAATCTGGAGCATCATTGTCTAACAAAAGATCATACTTTGATGTTCCCCAGTCAAGAGTTGCACAGTTTGTCGGCCGAAAAGATGTCTTGAATCGAATTCAAACAGCATTAAAAGCTAGCCACAACGACCCTTCAATTGTCGTTCTTACTGGTGTGGGAGGCCAAGGGAAAACTCAGATTGCTCTAGAATATAGTCACCAGCACAAAAAATTCTATAAAGGTGTATTTTGGATTGATGCGTCATCGCAGAAATCTGCGTCTCGTGGATTCGAGAAAATTTTGAAGACAATCGGCAGTTCTGCAGTTCTCATTGGTGGTGAGGAAAGCAAATCAGCTGTGAAAAATATCTTGGGTAATTGGAAGGAACCATGGCTATTGGTCTTTGATAATTACGACGATCCAAACGCTTTCGGTGATTTGCCATCCTATTTTCCAAACTCCAATTCTAAAGAGAACGCCATCATTGTGACAAGCCGTCACATATCAAGCGGTAGACTTGGCAGTCACCTGAAGCTGGATGGACTGACCGAGGAAGAAAGTGTACAGTTATTGACATCCAGATGTACTTCAGTCTCAAATTCTGAGGATGATCTAAATCAGGGAAGAGAAATAGTAAAGAAATTAGGATACCTCCCGCTTGCGATTGATCAAGCTGCAAGTTACATTTCAATTCGCCATCTTCCACTTCACATATTCTCAGACCACTTCCAGCGGCGAAGGGAATTCATACTCAAAGACACCCCGCAGTCTTTGTGGGAATATCAAAAAAGTAGCTCGGCCGGTTCACAAGAAACTTCCGAGCATTTATCAGTTCTTACCACTTGGGAGCTGTCTTTCGACCAGATCTCTGGCAATGATGAGGAGAGGAATCGAATTGGCGAATTCTTGGCCCAAGCTGCATACTTCAGCCCAATGACTATCAGTGAATCACTGTTCAAAAATTCCGATATCTACAATGACAAGTCTCCAGGATGGAAGTCTCTTTTCTCCACTCAGGGGTCTTGGGACTCATTTAAGTTTCAAGATGTTATTGTAGGCCTTGTAAATCTTTCAATTATTCAAAATATGGAAATCACGAGCGACGAGGTTCGATTCTCTTTCCACCCATTAGTAAAGGTATTTTTGTTTTCGAAAACACGTTTAAGAAAGAGCTGATAAATCTCAGGATTGGTTGCAACTTAGAGAATCTATAGAGAGACGCCGGGTGTGTGTGAGTCTTGCGATCGCATTAACAGCATCTGTTATTCACGAAACGGACACAGAACTACTTTCCCTGCAAAAACGACAAGAGCTGCTATCACATATTGATGCCTGTATCGAGAACAAATACTCTTTTTTGACTGATCAGCAGAGCATTATAGAATTCGGAGGCGTCATAGAAGGATTTCAAACCACTTTTGCTACATTTTATGGGCAACATGATAGGAAAAATGATGCAGAACGTCTGTTCATGCATTCTCTTGACATGCAAGTTGCACTGTTGGGAACAAACAACGTTGCGACTCTTAGTACAATGAATAATCTCGCGGCTATGTATCTCGATTCAAAGAGGTTGGAAGAAGCTCGGCCTCTACTTGATCAAGCATTAGAAATCAAGCAAACCATGCTTGGACCGCAACATCCACGGACGCTCAACACAGCCAACAACCTTGCAAATCTCCTTGTATTACAATTGCATTTTGATGCTGCGACAGAAATCTACGAAAGAACTTTGATAGGGTATCAAAACCTTAACGGCTCCGTCCATAAGACTGTGATAGAGTTACTTAATAATTTGGGTGAGGTTGCTATGAAAAGAGGGAACTTCTTGAAAGCGGAAGAATTGTTCCAAGAAGGACTCAAAAAACTAGAAATACTGGGCGGTGGAGGAGAGGATGGCTTAGCGCTATATCTCAAGGCAAATATAGCTTTAGTCTACAAGCTTCAGCATCGATACAAAGAAGCGGAACACTACTATCATACCATAATACAGAAGCGAAAAGCCCTTCTTGGGCCCAAGCATTCCTCCACATTGCAATCTATGTGCGAGTTGGGGGATGTGTACTTCGCAATGGGTCAACTGAAGCTTGCCGGCGAATGGTATATTCACGGTTGTGCTAGCAAAGAGCGCGTTATTGCAGGGACAACTTCTTACCGCAATCCGGAAGAAGAAGTCGAGAACTTGCGTTTAGGGTTTGAGCTGTTAACAACTCTGAACGATCAAGGAATACCAGACAATTCGCTTGATATTGAAGTCGCTTGTATCGATCGTCGAGGACCTAGTATTTTAGATGACTCTATAGAGAAGTCGGAACCGAACATGCCAAATGATCCTGGGATAAATGTGCCGCAAGAAAAAACTTCGTATCACCCCGGGCTAAGAATTCCAAAACCGGATAGAACTCAGTTCCTCGCTCCATTGGATCGTGGCGGGATCCATATCATGCAACAGGCACTGTCGAATAACACCTTCTCTGCCCTTACTCCATTGAATCGTAGCGGAATCCATATCATGCAACAGGCACCGTCGAATAACACCTTCTCTGCATCCATTAAAGAGATGAAAACTCCTTCAAATTGCAGTTCATTCTCAACGCCTGATGATGCCGTAAATAAAGAATCTTTCAATTCTACTACCGCTCCAGAATCGGCTGACCATCTGAGTTCAAACGTGGATCGTACAGTAAGGGCGTTGAGAAACAAGCAGCTTGCTACACAACGTCTAAGCTCGGTTTCCTCGATCTTGGGAGCGCATCCGTCTCCAATAAGAAAAACAATCCCGGACAGAGATCGAAGAGGAAGGCAAAATCAGTACCGTGCTTGGCCTGAAGAATAATTTCTTTCAAATGTAAGTCAATTCAATGCAGAGAATAACGGTGTAGTTCTAAAGGGTCTGCCGTCAATCACTGGGGCGTAGACCGATTGTCAAAGAGACATCATTCTCAATTGGAGACGCTAAAGATAGGACTGACGGATGGATCGAGTCTTGGGATCTGTCGGGACTCCTCATATTTTACCGGAGATACCACCAACAGGCGGAACTGGAGTCCGATATCTTTGCCGTCTCTATTTTTCGAATTCAGCGACTTTCTTGTTAAAAATTATCAGCCGCAGGCAACAAATTTAAACAGCCTTTTATAGTAGTGAGAATGTGTTCCTGTCCGGCAGCCTGAATCTCCTCTGAAAGAGTATATCATTTTCACAAAATTTTGGGCGAGATTGTTATGAAGCTACATACTGGACCTAGGCTGTTAGTAGAGTCCTGAGCGTATCTCAAAATTGGAATTAGCAGAATAGGCAAAATCTTTATCAATTTAACTATTTTCATCTATGCGATTAGTTTAGTCGAGGGCCCTTATTGCCATACCGTAATAAGATCATGCGCGTATGTGTGGCAAGAGCAAAAAACTTATCTTATCAATGAGTTGTTATAGTTCTATTTTTTAGTATGAGCCGGAAACATCACACTCCTTACACCAAGGGGTTTGCCAGATATTTTGTTACTATTTCTATTGTAGGGGACTGTTGATATTGAGATGAAGACATGTCTGTGTCACTGTTGGAGGACAATATTCACTCGTAACAGATGTGAAAGGAGTCCTTTTTTCTAAAACCTCACGAGTGCTTCAACAAGCAAGGTTTATTCAAGAACGGAGCTTCTTTGTACCGAGATACAAGATCATAAATACGTTGATAGGATTGCAAAAAGATAGACAAAGGAGCGCTCTTGAATTTTCTCGTTCCCTATTATTCCCTCCCGTTCGAGATGAACTTTATCGAACCATACCAGCTCTTCCAGATTGATTTGAGTCCCTTACAGAACTCATTACTCCCGTGCACTCGTTGTTACAATTAAGATGTTCCGATTCAAGCATGCGTCTCAAATCCTCATTTCCTCTTCTCGATCTTTCGATTGCAGTCTTCGTTTGTTGAGCAAAATTCCAATGATTTTGTAGCTGTGGCAATCCTATCTCATCCATTGACTAGCCTTTTCGGTGCTCGTCATCCTGAGCCATCATGCAGTGGAAGATGAAATGTTTGGGCACCGAGTCTTGGGTAAAGAGACAGACAGAACGTCAAATACCGAGGTGTTTTCCGTGTATGTTTTGAAGTATAGCCGAAAGTTACAAATGATGTCATTTTGGGAAGCGGGGGTTTTGAGACCTGCGTCTAGCAGCTAAAAGTCGAAAAGGACAGAGGTTGGACGCAAAGAGCCCGCCACGATACTGGTATAGTACCAGGACGCTAATACTTGGAGTGGAGCTGCATTCACTCATAGAAGATGGATAGCTTGACTATCAACGACGATGTCGTTTTCAAAAACTTAGTCCAAGAATGATGGACAGTGAAGATCAAAGAGATCCTGGTGGATGTAATTTTTTGGTCGGCCCACAGCTATCGATTTGATCATTCTATGACCAAAGAGAAGTATTCACAGATATTTAAGAGCTAGATTCTGTAAGCGAGAGGGGATTGGATTGAGATTCACCTCGTAGTCAAGGGAACATGAGCTTCTTCAGCTATGGTGTCTTTGTTAGACCCTTGATATTCAGATACCATATTCTGTACCAACTGGCGATAGTTACAAAAGCTTGCGCTGCCTCTCCCAAGAATCATCATCTCGTTAATGATCTGAATTTGTGTATTTATGAATATGAGTCTTGATACTTGGATGATCGAGATGAGGATTAGACCGGAGGAACGAGATCACGGACAAACGGAAAAGACTCGAAGATTTCCGAAATGCTATGCCACCTTTCGTCATGACAAGAAGAGGCTGCATTGCAGCCAGCCAGCCGTCACCGCGGTATTAGCGTAATAGAACATGCGGAAGTAATCGAGCGAAGATCAAATGAAGGCAGTGCCGTAGCAAAGTGTGGGAGTATCAGATAATGGTATTAATACATGCCGAATTCCATGAATGTATATGTCAGGAGGCTTTGATAGCTGTGTTGCCATTTCTATTCCAGAAGAACCGAAGACGAATGGTTATATTCATAGCTCAAGTTAAGACCGTGTTGTTCTGCAACCTTAAGACGAGCTCAGATGAAAGGTCTCACCCACAAACACATAGCCAAGTCCTGCTGGCCTGATTTGTCTTAACTTTATATACATTCCTGATCGCCATATTGACATCATTGTCTATCGTGTTGATGAAAATATCTGTTTAGTAATCATCTCGCATGTTATGTAATCGATCCTTCATGCTTACAATCACCCCCACAAGAGAAAATCATCACGATCTCACACTGACCTTGGGAATTGGATTGGTGAATAGTATGTAGATAGCCTCAATTAGTTAAATGTGAAGTGTCTGGTTCGTATTCCGATCGATAACTGGTAGTGAACCAAAAATGGTGATAGGTTACTGCTATACGAGACTCTACTAAGATCTGGAATCGGATGATGTCAGATGATCCTTCTTGAAAGTATATAACAGGTGGAATGTTGATAGTCGTGGCTATAGTTTCCCAGTTATTTAAGTTATCTGAGTCGTCGTACTTTCTTGAAGGACTCATATCACTTTCACGGCCTTTCATCTCTTTTGCTATCACTTGAACTAGGTATCTACACATACCACACCCACCACGGACAACATTCTGAACAAGCAAACGAAGCGCGCATATCAGACAGAAAGAAATCTAGGCTTTGTTAAATCACCTATCTATCATGTCTGAGTCCAAAAACAAGGTTCGCGTTGGTGTTGGAGTTTTCATCCTGCACCCCTCTTCTACCCCCTCAAACCCTCTATTCCTAATGGGCAAACGGCTTGTTCCCCACGGTCACGACCAATGGGCGAATCCAGGGGGACACCTTGAGTTCGGCGAAACACTTGAGGAATGTGCTGTCCGGGAAGTGCTCGAGGAAACAGGACTCGTACTCCAAAAGGAGAAGATGAAATTCCTTACGGCGACGAACAGTCTTATGGAAGCGGGGCCTAGGAGAGATGGGAAGGATGGGCTGGAGGGGAAACACTATGTGGCTGTTTGGATGGTGGGGACTTGGGATGGAAAGGGAGAGGGCCCGAGAAATCTGGAGGGGGAGAAGAATGGTGAGTGGGAGTGGGTGGGGCTGGAGGAGACTAGGAGATGGGCTGGAGTAGAAGGCATGCTTTTCCAGCCGGTGCTAGATTTGTTAAGGGAGAGAGGTGAGGTGCTCGAGAGTCTTGTATAGGTGGCTCGCTTTCCAGGCTGGGTGGTACACTTGGTGTTGGAGTTTGGGTCTTTTGTCGGAGTTACTGGGAGCTGAGATGATGGATCAATTTGGTATGGGGGATGTGTAGAGCGTAGACTGTACTGTATAGGTATGGAAAGACGAGTGTATAATGTTTGAATTGTTATTGAATTACGAATAGGAGATATACCCTCTCTTCAACTTACGATCATGGTTATCATCGCGAGAAGGTCAAGTGTTCTTCATAGCATCAAATCCTTCACAAATTTTGGACAGAGGCCCGAAACAGACTGACTTATTCGATGTAAAACAGTAATAGAACCATACAAGATAGAAATTCATACTTCGCCTAAATTTTTCAGCATTAAAAAATTATGTGGTGAGCCATGCCTAGCTACTCCGGATAACATGCAGCGAGGATTTCAAGCCCGATTGATACAGCGATAGCCAAAAATATGCTGTTGTTGCAAGCATCCCACCAGGTTGCGAACAAATCACTTTAGGCCTTTTTTTTTTCCAAAGGCGGATAAGCAGCCATACCTCCCACTACTCAACTAGTAACCAATAATTTAAGGCGAATTTCAAGACAACTTTGTGATTATCATTGAGAAGTGAAGAGGGAAGGGGGGG
>PQXH01000289.1:0-34709 GCA_004786125.1 Botrytis tulipae
ATACACCCCTACAACTTCGCCTTCTCCCTCTCCCCCTCCTCCCTCCCCCTCCTCGCCAACCCCACAAACTTCCAACACAACTCCCCCATCGGCCACCTCGCCAACGCATGCACCTCCGCCTTCGCACTACTCGCCTGCCTTACCGCCCAACGCGCCGCAATGCCCTGATAAATACAGGTATTCCTGAAGAAACCAAAGGCGACACCCCACGATAAATCGGGCTCTGGATCCCAGCCCGCCGTGTCCCGATACCAGGCGATGAGCTCTGCTTGCGCGGGCAGACCGGGGATGTCCTCGTCGCGGAATTGGGGGAGCGAGGCGAATTTTTCTTCGTGGCGTACGGTGTGTGGGGAGAGGATGTTGACGAGATCGGAGAGGGGGTGTCCGATGGTGGACATTTCCCAGCTGGCAGGGGGAGGGGATGTTAGTTTTGAGTTTATTTTATTTTACTTTATATCATATCATGTCATTTCTCTCCAGAGAAATCGTCATGAAACAGGGAGAAAAAAATATACATACTCCAGAATCCCAATAACCCTCGGTTCGGTCTTATGAAAGACGAGATTATCAATTTTATAATCTCCATGCACCAGGGTTCCTCGATCTCGCGGTTGATATCTCTTATCTCTGAAAAATCCCAAGATTTCCTCGATATGCGGTATCTGACCCACGGGTTTCTGGGTCTCGATATCCACCGTCGACGCTTGCGCCGCGCTGATGGTGCCAAACGTTTTGATCTGGCGGTCGTAGAATCCGTTTGCTTTGCCGAAACTCGTTAGGCCCGCTTGCGCGATGTCCACACGGTGGAGTTTGGCTAGAGTGCGGATGGCGTCGTGCCACCTATTTCCAGAGCACGTTAACATTAGTATCTTCCTCTCATAACATCAATTATGCAATAACAACAATCCAGAAGAAAAAGAAAAAGAAGCAAAACACACATCTCTCTCCTCTCCCCCTCACCCACCCCCGGCATCCCCGGATCCTCGATAATCCTGCCATCCAAAAATTCCATAATATAAAACGGCGTCCCGATGACCCCCTCATCCTCACACAAACAATACGTTTTCGGGACCGGCACATCCGTTTTCTCCAACGCGTGGATGACGCGGTATTCGCGCTCGACCTGATGCGCCGTTTTCGAGACGAGTTTTCCGGGTGGTTTCTTGCGCATCACGTATTTGCGACCATTGGAGGACAGGAGCTGGTATGTGGGATTCGATTGTCCGAATCCGAACTTTGATGATGGAGTGATGGAATTAGCATTGCGCATCGAACATCACATACCGAGAAACTCTCCCATTTCTTCACAAGGGGATAGAGAGAACAGCATACGCACCTGTTTAATCTCAATCGGAGTCGTGATTTCCGGAACATGCAAGTCGATATATTTCTCCAGCGCCGGGAGATCAATCGGTTGTCTTACGGGGCCGGCCATGGTGAGTATACGATGGTATGGAGAGGGGATTGTGTGTAGAATACGGGTTGGAACATGGTGAAGAGCTGAATGTTGTATTTATGAGACAGGATTGAGGTCCGACACTTTTGCCTCGGCCTCGGTTCAACAGGGATGTGGGAAGACGCTAACCCCCGCGGAGGCGGGGAAAGCTTATTGAAGATACCTACCTACTACTCGTAGCTCAGCCTAGGTACTCAGGAGAATAGTCAAGATTATAAGGAAATGCGAGTGCTAGTGCCATTTCTATCGACATCAATACATCCCTCATATTCTCAACCACCAACCAATCTCAAGCTTTAAATCACCAATCTTCAACATTATTATTTGTCTAATCGATTTACATAACATCACACAGTTTCCAATCCCTAGGTAGTCAAAATTATGGATTTGCGACTCCTGGTTCATTCTACCACATGCTCAATGTCACCAATCCAACATGTCAAATTGTATAGTAAAATAAATAATTCGAGATGAGACAATCCATACATGTATTTGGGTATATATAAGTCCTGATTCTTTTATTTAAAAATCCCCGACAAACTAGTTGCTCGCTGTGTAAAGATAAATGCTCAAAAATCATTTCCACCCACCTTTCTAATCCCTTCTTTTCTCCTATTCACATCTCCTAATTCTACCACTAAATAATACAATAATACGAACACAAAAAGGGGAAGCCGACCTCGAATTAATCGGGACACCCATTCCCCTCCTTCCTCTGTCCACAGTAGTGGAAAACTCCAATTCCATTCAGTCATCCAACCCAAACGCCATCCAAACCCCTCTCTCCATAAATACACTTGGAAGAAAACCAACAAACGAGATCTGACAAAAAGAAATATCAAACTTTCCATGCTGAGATGAACACGAGATTCATGATATGCAGATAAGAGGCAATGGCAAGACATGCTCGAAATCAGGGTACGAATAATATAATACAGAAATGCAAATGCAGGAAAATGGGATATGAAGAAAAAGTAGAAAAATAATAGATTTTCATGGTATCATCCTGAAAGTCAAAATCAAACAAGGCAAACAAATAGTGGGAATCCATACGCGATGAGGCAACTGAGATATATGAAAAAATCATCCAGTTATGTCTGCAGCCCTCCTTTTCTTGGATGATTGGACTTTAAAAGTTCAAACTAGGTTGAACACCCTTCCCCATCGTGATCTGGCTTAAACTCAACGTCCTTGCATCACCATTTCCAGTGTCCACAGTCAGTCTTGAATTGCCGCTTGCGTAACCCTTTCCAGTCCCAAAAACTTCATCTCCAAAGTTCTGACCTCCTAATTCTTCTTTAGGAGTTTGAAAAACTTCGGAACCTGCTGCGTATGCGTCATCATCACTTTCCACGCCAAAGCCTTCAGATGTGCCTTTGGACGATGATGTGGTATCAAGAATAGGGCCACCCCCAGTAGCAGAGTCAGGGGTGGGGTATGACGTGGATGCTATCGAAGGATAAGAGGTCATCTGTCGTTGTAAGGTGAGAACAATGCTTTCAAGTTGTTCGCGAGCTGATTGTTCCGCCAAGAACATATTTGTTAAATTGTTGTAGTGCTCCATTGTTAAATGAGCATCTTTTTGAATAGTAGGAGAGCTAGATTGAAGACCTCGAATAGTAGTCGAGGTTGAAAGAGGTCGACCAGTGGTGTGGGAGCTGCTTAAGTGCACACGTTCATCTGTCGTTGCGGCAAATGGAGCTTGTATTGTATCATCAAAATCAGGGTGGTAAGAATTATGAGATGAGGATGTCGGGCGGTGAGGATTGTTGTTTGAGAGTCGGCTTTGAGCTCCAAATTCGTGCCAATGTCGATGCCGTGGTAAGCCTGGTAAAGTCGTTTCTGAATTATCAGTTGGAGGACGACGAGCAGAAGAGCTGCGATCTCTTTTGCCTCCTTTGGGGGGATCTTGAAGTGCGACTTTGTTTCCATTTTCGTTGAGTCGCCGATGAATCTGAAATACTGTCTTCTCCATTTCGACCAATCTAGACTCAATACGATCAACTCTTGTTGCCAGGTCGGCAGCCTGGGTGATCTTCATGCCACTTAATCCACTCAGATGACCAAAATTGAAAGGCTGTGGCTGCTCCTGAGAATCTATTAATCGTGGACTTTCCGGATCATTTATTGACCTAGGCTCCTCCACCTCCGCTTTGTCTGATGATAATGGAGATAATGGCCCCGGATCGTAGCTTGCTCTCCAATAACGAATTTCATCGCTCCGACGTCTATCGATTCCTCCCGCAATTCTTGCAGCTTCACGCAATTGACCGAGAGACCTTGACCGCCTGTTTGGGTGACTGCTAATGGTAACTGCCATTCCAATTGAGCCAGGAAGCGCCTCGTCAGAGGGAGCTTTGCTGCTTTTAGCTTGAGCACTTGCAGGTCGTGGTGAGAGCCCCGTCCAATTCATATATCCTGGTGTTTTATCTGGAGTGTACAGTCTTCCCGTTGTAACCCTTGTTCTTGTCGTTGTACTTTGTGTTTGTGTGGATATACGGTTTGGGTCCCGCTCTGTATTGATCTGTTCCTTTAAGCTACTGTCTACGAAAGGAGAATGCGATCGGAGGGCTCGATTAAACTCATTGATCGGCATGGAAGTAGATCGTTTGGGGGAGGTCGCGGTATTCAGTGGACTTCGGCTGAGCGCAGATGGGTCCTACAAATTATTAGACAATAGTAACGTAACGCAACATGCCTCTACTCACGCTGCGGTGATGCTGTTCACTCTGCAGAGCGCCAACGCTCTGTTTCTTATTTGAAGCATCCTTCTTTTTCTTGCCAAAGATTTTGCCAAACACTCCTTTGAAAGTCGACTTCTTTCGCGCCGGCTTCGAGAGTATTGAGTCTGATGGTCTGCCAACAGGCGATGAGCTCCTTGGAACGCTGTAATCCTCTGTCCTACGTGAGGGGGCATTGTATGATGGCCGATCGGAGGGTAAAGGGGTGGTTCCCATTCGCCTGGGTGGTTCGACATAACTACCGGTCCCAATATCTCCATGTGCCAGAGCACTATCGCGGCCAGAAATGGCGGAGCCCCTCATAACTTTATCGATTCCATCAGAATTAAGAGATCCAAGAGGCGTTGCTATACCAGTTCCTGGAGAGCGAATGGGAAATTCGTCGTCGTCCTGGATTGGAATAGGAGCAGAAATCTTTCCACGAATGGTCGAACCGGTATTTGTTCGACCTGAAGTTTCCGTCTTCCAGGTCCCGGCCTTTGTAAATTTACTCATCTTACTGAGAGCCGGATATTAGAACGGGTCCTTCAGTCTGCCTGTATTCATAAGTGGGCTGAGGATTAAGGATAAATCTATTGTGACAGTGGATTGTTTGATAGATGTGGAACGACTCCTAGGCATATTCGCAAGTTCGAACGACGAGAAGATTGAAAAGTCTCAGATTCCCCAGTCGAATGAGATGTTAAAATTCCATCATCTCTTCTCAGGGTTGAATGTACGGCAGTCGAGTATATATATATGCATATATATATTATCTCTGCCCTCTCTCGCTCTCTTTTAAGCAACTCCGTACTATTCAATGAAATGGGTCAATGGGTCCCTTTACCCAGGGAACTTTATCGATCCAGGGCGCATCACACGTATCATATATTCTGCGACAGAAGTAAGCTACTGACAAGGAGTGACCATGAAACAAGATAAATGACAGGAAGGAAAATTGAAAGGACGGGGAGATCGATTCAAGAATAGAACTAAAAGATTCAAGCCAAACCCACAAAGGGAAGGTTGAATGGAATGATCGATTTCATCCCTGTTGAGGCGGCTGTATGGAGCAATGAAGCATTGAAGCATTGAAGCATTGGAGGGAGGTGGATTGAAAAGATTGGTAATGATACGAATCTCACCCAGTATCTCGCAGGAAGTGAGCCAGCATCTCCCAGCATTTTTTAGCATTTTTTAGCATTCTCTCGCATTTCTTCACATTTCTTCGCATCTCTTGTAAAATTTATGGTCAAGAACAAGGAAGAAGATCTTGTACCAACCTACTCGAGAACTGACTGCACGAAATAGTAAGGATAGTGAGAATAGTGAGAATAATGTGCGTAAAGCTAGGGACTTGGGAAGGTATGAGTTGTTGTCTGCAATGCACAACAATTTTACCCCACGAAGGCTGGAAGCTCGACTGTTTGAGGGGTTTGTTTGTTTAATGAATCAATCAATCATATCAATTAAATCACATCATACATATATTCATATATCCATCCATACATACCTAGGTGCATACACATTCATTCTGCATCTATATATCCATATACCTACATTCATCCTACATCTATATATCCACACACATCATCCATCAACTGGAATTCAACATTTGCAGTACTTGAGACGAACACAGTTAGACAAGTAAGATCCTACATGTCAAAAGTGGAAATCCGCAAAAGGGAGAAATGTAATTTACAAAAGAAGCAGAAAAAAAAAGCTAAAAAGAGCTTGAAGAATAAGAAACCAGCTAATAATAATAATAATAATAATCTCAATGAATCAAATCAATCAATCACCCAACCATCCAACCATCCAACCAACCTCCGAAACACCATAATCATCTCCGGCATAGCTTTACCTACCTACCTACCTAGCATCAACAAACCATGCGAAAATTCCTTTTTCTTTCGGTTGACGAACTCCCACCATCGTCCAAAAAGAGCTAAAGGATCTAGGGACACAAAGGATATAAGTCCTCATTCGTGCGTGGTGCCGCCCATCCACCATGCTTGCTTTTGGAGCCTTTCTCTCTTGGAACGAGGAAGCGGAGAGAAGAGTTTTGATTGATGGATGATGGGTGAGAGATGATGGATGCGGATGCGTGGTGGAGCTCGCGCGGTAGTCTATTCATGCAGGGTGTGTTGGAGGTTGAGTGTTTATGGGTAGTATCATGGATTCATGGCTAGTAGGTATGGATGTTATGGATGTGTTCTGTGAGTGGAAGTGGAAGTGGAAGTATTGCGGAGTATTCATTTCGATATTATTATTATTCATACACATCTACACTCCAAGTCTCCAACCCACCCCTTCATCTAAAGCGAGAGAGATATTTAGTATATTTAGTATCATCACTATCGTACCTAGGTATGTAAATCGTGTCTATGCCAATCCCGTAAATCCTGTAAATCTCTATTTCCATAGCAAGGAACTACTAAGTACTCTGTACCAGTATAAAATATCGAGGTTACTCACACTCACACTCACATTCACACTCACATTCACACTCACATTCACACCCAACAAGCCCCCGCCTATTCCCCCATCCAAAATCACAAACCTAGATCTTCACCACCCTCCAAACTCCATACATACATACATTCATACATACATACTTCTCTCTCTCCCAAGATACAATACACTGTACACACACACATATCAAATACCACACTATCTTAGATAACGGTTAAACATGCACTGCACTGCAGCTCACCCATCCCCCACCTTACATCCCTCCACCTAATATCCCCCCATCTTGCGTACTCTAGGAATAGCACCAAACGACCATCTACCTAGACATGCAATATGCAAATGCAAATGCAACTTCAAGCCCCTTCACAAATCACAACCTACCTACCTACATACCTACCAGTACGCTTCTACTTCTAACATCGTTCACACGATCACCCTTCCATGGCGTAATACGCGCCAAGTAGTACAGGTAGATAACCTATGTATATATGTAACAGAGCAGTCTCGCATATTCAGGGGATTTATTCGGGCTCGTAACCTTATCTCCAACCGATGAATGAATGAATGGATCAATGAATGAATGAATAAACCCTACAATTCTAAATTCTGCAGCAGCCGGGCCGGAGATGATATTGTATATTTTATATATTATATTTTACATTTTACAATTTACATTTTATAAAAATGAGTAAGCGTAATCATTCCATCCAGTAAATATATAATATCCAAGTAACTTGAATACTATAACTACCTACATACCACACCATATCATACACATACATACCATAATAACCATCCTCCATTCTCGCTGCTGCACATATCTCGGCTTGACATATACAGCGTACCGAAACAGTACCACCCAAGGTCACTATGACTGAAGTGATTATGATTGTGATGAATGGATACCCACGATGTACTATACTAGGTATATTTACCCGAACGCACTTATGTACTTACAATACCTACCTACCTACATCTCCAATTCATGGATATCCACATTCCTCAATGCAAACCCTGAATGATCCGCGGCCCAGCGGCATGAAAAATGAATTAACACTCTCACACCTAGGTAATATACCTACACACACTATCAAAACAGATCAATCAATAGTGTCACCCATAAAAAAACTCCCTAGATCAATACATAGTTATTAGTTATCCGCGGCCAGAATTCTAGAGGGTACTTAGCTACATGACATCCATCGAGGTCTATACCGCAATTGAGCAAGCCAGAAATGCCAAACGGGAACTCAATCTCCAATTCGCGATTAGCTTTTTCTCCTGCACGCGGCATGAATAAATCCTTCTTCTTTAAACTTTGGGTCTGCGCTCTAGATGTGGTAGGTATATCATATCATGTCATATCATGTCATATCAAAGATTCGACACTAAAACTTCAACACACCCCGTAGACATCCCCACAATTTTCTGCATCCGTGAAGATGCGATAGGTCATGTCGTCTTCATACTTTCCATGCAATACCTAGGTATACAGATGTGACAGCTAACGCCACCATAATCAAATTTGGGGTCTTTGACTCTTCGGAAAGAAAGAGGGAAAAAAAACGGGTTATCATGTCTTTTTTGGAGAGATGGAAGGTGGATTTCTTGAAATGTTCTCGGTACGAAGCACACCTTGGGATCCGTGCCACTGCCATACTCTACATGAAACTACAGGGGTCCTTGATATAGAGTTCGTCATTCATCTGATGCACACCCTCTTCTTGAAAGGGAAAGATCAAAATCGCGTGGCACGACAGCGATGGTGTTTATGGACAATTTGTGGGTCGTCAGCAAAGACCAAGAAGAAAAAGCTTCCGAGGCAATCCTCCAAGCTCCATGCGTAACTGCATAATTTCTTTCATGGTTCTAAAACTTTGGTACGGGAACTAGAGTGCCATTGAAAGTGTAACGGTTTTCGGATTTTTCGACCGAAATGCTAATTTATTGATTGCCATTACGAGTTCAACTCCGCTATGGATGGGTATCGTAAGTCGGCATTTTCTTCCAGAAAGTCCATCCATCGTTTGAGAAATTTACTACCTCTGCATCGATCATACATCAATTGTCAGCATATGGTCTCAACCAGATTGGATCGAGTGAATAAATATATACAGAGTATAAGAAGGTGAAAAGGGGGTCTGATCTTACCTCGAGACAGTTTCCGAATCACCAATGATTGTCAGTGAGCGTCGCGGTCGGGTCATAGCGACTAAATTTTGCAGTTTATATCAGTTGCATGATCAGGATTTCCTCATTTTTATTTGTGCATAGATATTTGGAAGTGCAAATGCTTAGCATTCGTTGTGTGAGGTCGATTATCAAACATGCTATAGCCCAGGAACCGTTTGATTTTGTTTGCGGGAGATCTGCTTTAACAGTGATCATGCTGGGATGCGGGAGCGGGTGTTTAACGAAATTCATGCAAAGAAGGGTTCAATGGCTCTAGAAGTAGAGAACAGATGAAGAAATTCATGCAAAAGGGAGGACGTACCGTTCAATCTGCGTCTCTCTCCTAAAAATCCCACTTCGCGTTCGCTGTTGCTTCGAACGAGGGAAACAATGATTGCTTCTTTTTCCCTTCCTTGAAACCCATCAACACTGCCCAGTTCGATGCCGGGAAAGGCCTCCTTCATCGATCGAGACATTAATGCGAGCTTTTCGGGTTAGTATTACTTCAGAGGAAATACCATGAGGCACAAAAAACTGCTATCATTCTCACCTGAGCGTTGTATGGTGTCACAACTGCAATATCCTCTGGCTTCAACCCAGCATCGACAAGATTTTGGACATGCCGTCTCACGAGAACCGCTTCCATTTCGTTACTTTTACTTTCACCTAACATTCCCTTGCCGGCTTTCTTATCAACACTCTCCTCTTCGCTCTTTTCCGGAAAGTCGCCACCCTGAGTATCGAAGAATATAAGGGGCTCAATAGTATCCTCTGTTTCCTCGACATCATACGGTAGTTCTGTGAGAAGTCTTGCCTTAACTGCTTCAGCTGCGACAAGTTTTGATTCATATAACTCGTCCGAGGGAAATCTCATAATCTTCTCGTGCATGCGGTATTGTGTAGTAAGCATGACTTTAATTCCAGTGCCATGTAATTTTAGTAATCGGTCAAACAGAGTGGTCTCCAAAGTCATCCCCTTAATGATGCCCTCTGTCTCTGTGTCTTGTGATTTCGGTTTAGTCTTGGAATTTAGTGATTTGATTGTTGGGGGCAACTGGAGATGATCTCCGGCAAGAACAACTTTACTAGCTGACAGCAAAGGTACCCAACATTGAGCTTCCAAAGCTTGACTATAGCATAGGAAGTTAGTAATTATCTTCAAAGTAGGAATTGCTGAGACAGCCGAGAGACGCTCAGAAGAAAAAAAGAGAAAAACACGACATAGGTGATTGAGATAGGGTGACGCGAATCCACAGAAAACATTACACTCTTACCTAGCTTCATCAATGATCACAACGTCAAACTTCTCATCCCTCAGTTGAAATCCCCCAGCACCATGCAAGGTTGCAAGTACGACTTTTGAACCGCCCACTAAAGTATTGACGCATTTTCTTTCCCGTTCTCGAAACTCTTTACGAAGTTCCTTGAGGTCGCCATATATGGCTTTTCGCTCTCTACCATTCTTGGTCTTTTTTATAGAAGCTTGTTTGGTATCCATTTCTTTTCGTACATCTTGCACAATCGCAGCCGCTTCTGAAGTCTGTGTAAGAAAATCAAGAGAATGATTTACCACTGATGGCAAAAGTCTCGCTGGATGACCCAAGCGTACAATAGGTACCTTATGTGGTGCAAGTCGCTCAACAATATTATCCACGGATATATTGGATGGCCCACACACCAAGACTCTGAGATTCTGTTTGAGCATCTGCAGAATAAGCTCAATCAAGGTGTGGGTTTTACCAGTCTATCAATTGTTAGCAAGTTTATCGAGCGACATGCTTCCTCCATCTATTTCTCTTCACATTTTGCCAACATTCCTGTTGAAACTGGTTGTGTTTTCGTGATTCAGAAAACTGCAACCGCAGTTCTATCATCAACTAATGTAGACATATTTGATAGTACTCGCCCTGATGAAAGAGCCTTCATGGATACTTAGAAATGACTCGTTGAATGCCAGAAAAGAACAGTAGGATACTCACTCCAGGTGGCCCATGAATCAAAGCCATCTCTCTCGAAGCAAGTGCAAACTTAATGGCATGCTTTTGACTATCATTTAAACTTGGATCCAGCCACTCAATTCCCGTGCTCCCCAGGTTTTCTGGAACTGGCGAAGGTGATGACAATCCAAATAAGACCCTTACGAAATTCGAATATTCCGCTTCTTGCATCCTCCCCAATTTCCCCATGGTACCATTCATTCTAAGTTACCAATTAGCAACCCACCCTATTGTCCTCTCACTCAATCGGCTATCAATCCAAAAGATCAAATCAACAGATCAAATCAACATAGAATAAACAAACCTCTTGTACGTAACATCATTTGCGAGCTTGACCACCCAACATCTTTTCATACCCCCAACATTCTCCTCGCCCTTCCCATTTTCATCCAGCGCAACCCACACCGCACTCCTCCCTACTTTGGTCACCACACCTCTACTTCCCTTTTCCTCTAACTCTTTGACTTCCCTCTTCTTTGCACTACCACTGGGCTGTTCACTAACTGCCACAATATCGCCAACCCGTATCCCATGTTCTTGTAATTCACCTTCTCCCGAACCCCCGCTACCACCTTTACCTTTGGCTCCAGAGCCAGAACTGGAAGTTGCCGGATCGGGACCCAGCTCAACAACGGTTTTTCCACCCAATCCCGTTCTTTGAGATATCAGAACAAGATTCGTAATAGCAAGACCAGCCCGCTGAAGGGAAGTAGGTGAGGTTCCAGTTATGAGGGTCGAAGTTTCGGACAGCTCGGATTGAAGTTCTTGGTCCAAGAGGTGGAGTTGAGTTGAGCAGAAAGATGGAACATCTACTGGTTTTAGAGTAAGGGCCATGATTTAGCCCCAGATTATTGTCTGGTGGGTGTTTAGAGAGATTATATTTGTGAGACGTAGAAGTTGGATGACTAGCACGTGTAGTGGGTATCTCCTGCTTAGGCAATAGAAGTGGCTACCAGGTAAGTTTTTGTCTCGATCCTTTTCTGTTTGAGAGGGTCAAAGAATGATTCGAGAATTCGACGACGAATAAAATAAAAAGTGTTGTTAATTATCGAGACCAAAAGTCTCAGGGGATGAGAGAGAGTTGAGGTTGAGGTCATTAAATTTCAAAATCGCGGTTGCGTCAAGTCACACGTGACTTTGAGATGCTATCGATATGCTGTTGATATCTAGGTATGCACTCAAAATTATAACCTACCGGTACAAACTTTCCTCCATCACTCGTTTACACACTCATTGGAACCTTGTGATACTTTAGCAGAGCATTTCGCCCTTTCATGATATATTGATAACGGAAGAAAGTTTCCTCAAATCGGGGATTCTTGACCCTTTTCGGACAGCAATTGTCCCGTTCCGTCTCGTTACGACACAACTTCCCTCGTTTTTTCATTAATCCTTGGATTTTTGACAATATAAAATATTATAAGAATCACCAGCGTGATTCTACTATGATATTGATTTCTAATTCTCGATTTTTTCCCGTCGTTCGTTACATGCCCCGCCCAATCAGAGCTCCCGAGATCATTCTTCATATCAAAAAGTCTCCGAGTCGGGCGGACTTTTCTCCTTCAATACCTAGGTAGTCTCCACCTAGAAAAAAAGTCCCCTTTAATTCCCTCTGTTTTCAATATCAGTATATATTTTTGCAAACATCCTCTTTGGAAATTCATATTTTCTATCCTGAACCTACTCTACTCTACGTTCTATACTGTCTCCATCCAAAGATGGAATCCAAATTCGCCACCAAGGTTCCGGCAGCAATGCGTGCACTCGCTCTCTCTAAGTTTGGAAAACCAGATACATACGACATAGGAACCATTCCAACTCCGAAAATCACGCATGAAAATGATATATTGATCAAAGTGGAAGCGGCTAGTGTCAATCCTATCGATGTCAAGATGGCTGGCGGGTATGCAAAGATGATGTTTGATGTTAAGTACGTACTTTCTCTACCGTAACATCGATGGATGAAGAGAGTCAATCCTATGATGAGGAATGTGAGAATATAACTATATCAAGTGATCATAGTCCACGCTATGTCTGAGATATTCTCATGCGCACGAGATGATCATTTCATCCAGCCTTGAGAATGAAACAAACCTTCCAAGATCTCCTAAAATCTGCATTGTCATGGACTTCAGAAGAACGAATATAATTCTGCTGCAATTCCAGGCGATCTTGCATCGAGTCTCACTTCCTCCGCTTTATCTCTACCTTTCTCTGACATTTTCCAGGTTTCCATACTTGATGGGCTACGACGTATCGGGTACTGTCTTCTCCACTGGTTCTTCCGTCACCCACGTCAAGCCCGGTGACGAAGTTTACTCTCGCGTACCTGAACGTCACCGTGGAACCATTGGTATGTGCTATCCCTTTTTTCCGTTTTCCGGCCGTTGGACCCCCCCTCTTCCTAGCTTTGATAAGTACTCCAGTGTGTAGTCAATATAATTGACTTCCTATTTAAGCACAATACTGTCTCTCGACTTCCACAGCTGTAGCTCAAAAGCCATCCTCACTTTCCCATTCCGAAGCTGCCGCTGTGCCACTCGCAGCACTGACAGCCTATCAATCTGTACTCCGAGCAGACAGTCAGTTACCCGGCGGACTAAAAGGTAAGACTGTACTTATTCCTGCTGGTATGAGCGGAACGGGTAGTATCGCTGTTCAACTCGCCAAGAATGTCTTTGGAGCTGGGAGAGTCATTACCACTTTAAGTACTGGAAAGATTGGTAGAGCAGAGGAATTGTTAGGGAAAGGAATCGAAGCAGTAGATTATACGAAGGAGGATGTCGTAAAGACAATAGGGAAAGAGAGCATAGATTTTCTTTTCGACACAACATCCTGCTCACTTTCTCTTGGTTCTCTTGTCAAAAAGGGGGGCGTCATAGTCTCTATTTCTATGATACCCGGTGGCACCGAAACTATCGAGCGTATGAGTCGCCATACTGATGGGGTATCTGAAGGAGGTGTCAAGGTGAACTTAAGTTGGTGGATGGTCAAAATTATGGATGTCTTGGATTGGAGTTTAAGAACGTGGGCCAGTTGGAACGGAAGAAACTATAGCTATCTGATGATGGAACCAAGTCGGGAGGATTTGGAAAGGCTAGGGGAGTTCATCAAAGAAGGAAAGCTAAGACCAATTGTAGGCTCTGAAGTCAAGCTTGAGGATATTGACGGTGTAAGAAAAGGCTGTCAAAAGATTTTTTCCGGAAAGGGTGGAGTTGGGAAATTTGTTATTACTCCTTGAAAGATTGACAGAACCCGAGGGGTAGATTAGTAATTCACTATAAGCTTCATTTTTGGAAGAATAGCCCGAAACCACACAGGATAGTTCAACTTGTCCTATCGCTCTTGAACGCACTTGTAATATCATGTCTTTCAATCGTTGAAGATCTACCATCTTATTATATGCGCTCGACAGTTTCACCGAGACAATGGGGGATGTCGGCAATAATGTGTGCTTTGAGCAATTCACCAATTCCAGACCCACATCAATTTTGAAGAATGTGTATTTTTGAAAGTCCAGATTTTGGTAAAACACTTAGAAATTGGGAATTGGGAATTGGGAATTATTGGGGGGGAGGAGGGGGTGATTAATGGGATTTAGGGGTATGTAGATAGATTTTTTGAGAGAGGAAGATAGATGTTGTGTTGTATTCAGTGTGCGTATACATATCTTTATATCCATAATTCCTATAAAATTGATAGGTGTAAATGAGGAGGTGCTGGGAAGAAGTTATGAATGAGTGAAGAGAAAAAATATTAACTGTGATATATATACTGTATGTAAGATCTTACATCGAAACACAGCCAGCGAGCCATTCATTCATGCCATGCATCGTCCACTCCATACAAAAGTAAAAAATATCAGTTCGTACACCACATGACAAATGTAATGCGTTCGCCGGGAATCGAACCCGGGGCCCATCGAAGTTGTTATCGCACTCTTCTGGTGAGAGAAGAGAATGATGGCAACGATGGATTTTACCACTAAACCACAAACGCTGATTGTTGATTGGTTGGCATGTGGGAATGTAATTACTGTATATATACTAACAAATACAGATGTGCAATTGGATGGAAAGATGAAATGAAAAGTCTTTCTTTCTTTGTTTGGTGGGGGTAAGGGGTGGTGGATATGAGAAGTGGGGTTAGAGAGGGGGCGGGGCTCTGCTTTAGCGAAAATTGATGGATTGGTGTGGTTTGGATGTTTTGTACTTTGGGGATTATGTTAGTGGATGAATAGATGTTGACTCACTACGTATGATATGGAGTAAATAGATGAATGAGCGAGAAAAATGTGTTTCGGTTTCAGGTTTTGATGGGTTTGTTTATAGGTGATTGTTTAGATTTTGTGTGTCTGAAGTTTAGATATGAATGAGGCAAGGGTGAGGAGTAGGGCAGGGGAGGGGATGTTTTTGGAATAGTAGGCAGTGTAGGTAAGAGATAGATTGAATAAGAATGATAAGATAATAGAGAGAATGTAATAGCGACTTTCATTTGTCCTTGGGTTTCTACTTTTGTATGTTTTTTAAGTGTGAGAATGATTATCTTTCAGTGAGTGTCCTGTTTGTCCGGTGTATATAACTATTTTCATTTATTTCAGTCATTTAATATCTGATTATATCGATTAATAGTGGAAGTCTTATTCTGCAGATTATTCAAGGTAGTATATTATCATGCACCATAATTTCAGTATATCCCGTCAATGTTGAATGAATACATCTGAACCTCCCCAGAAGAACTGATGCAGCCAAAACTGGGATTGTTCTTTTTGGAAAAGAATTTAAAGTGTGAGCTGGCTTTTTGGTGGTGGTTTTCTGGTCTTATCATCACGTATGGAATCTCTGCTTTTGTGGAAACGGCATAAAGTTGTACCTGATTTTCTTTTTTCTTTTGACGGGGGCCGTGACGGACGGGATTGCAATTATGGAAGAATATGGAAATTTCGGACGTATGCGATTCGGTGCATTTGTATCGAGCAGTCGATCCAGCGCGTTTGCAGAAATTTCTTGCTGGCATTTCCACTCTCAGAAAGGAGGCAAGTATTGCCTGTCTAGACAGCGGGATATATATATTGAGCTTGCGTTCGAGATGAATCTTTAGCAACGAAAATTCATCTTTCAAGTAGAGTTCATGTAAATATCTCCTCGCTCTTATTCTACTATTTCTCGAGCTAATTCTCCCCCTTCTCCCTCTCCATTCGTGCCGCTTCATGTGCTTTCCTCCATGATTTGCGCCGCGCTCCTTCAAGTAGCTCTATTCTCTCATCCGTATTATCAGAATTCCACCACTTTTCCTCCCAATCAAGCAGCTTTCCAGGAAAGAACTCTTTTACAAGAGCATTGCCTCGCCCGCGATGCTTTTCCTCAAATTCCATTATCGTCCACATCACTTTCGGCTCTGCAAAAATCTCCGGAACAATCTGATCTTCATTACCACTACTAACGAGCTCGATAGGTAGACCAAGCGCTGCGGGAGTCCGCGGTACGCTCGCGACTATCAGGTTTTGCGCCATACTCAATCCACCGACGGCGAGCAGATACCATGAGTCTGTTTTGATGCCACAGCATGTGATTAACAGTACCAACCAGAAGACAGCTAGGAGAGAAGTATAGATACGCGTGGATAGTAAATCAGGGGCTTTTCCCGTAGCTAGATCTTCCATGTCTAAGCCATGCTGAGCACCCAGAATGACTATTACGTGTTTATTTCCGTTGCCTATCGTCACAGCTACATCCTTCTCTCTGGTTGCCGCGGAACATTTTTCTTGGCGCCATTGGGGTAGGGAGGCGGATAGGTAGGCTAGTAATGTTCCGATGGCAGTAGCAAGAAAAATTCCCCAGTTGGAGTGAAGGCCCCACGGAATCGCCGCGATACCTAATTGTAACTGTGAAACAAGGAGACCGCTCCACCAGGCCCAATCACGAGATGGCAGACCTGGAACTGCATCATCAATCCGTTTAAAAACAGCAATACAGAGCGCGGTATCGGATCGACCCAACGTCACAGTGGGTTCAATGGGCTTCTGAGCCGTTGGTAAACCCGAAGGAATAGCTTTAGCATGACTATTCTCCTCATCAGAACGCACACGCGGACGTAGAAGTCACTCCTTGACATCCCCAGGCATCCAGAAATTGTAATCTTTGATGAATCTCCCCAGCAGCCACGACTTGTTCTCGCGACAGTATCCATTCTTCAGATTAATTACCTTCAACGAGATCTCTGGTGGACAGCGAACTAACAGCTTGTTATCGCCAACAGCGACTACAACGGCCGAAACGGCGTATGCAACCCAACCGAAGGAGAAAACGATGGGTGTGAATGTCCTACTGGTGAGACAGGCCAGAGCGAGGAGAATAACGTCACCGCCGACGATAAGGAGAACGGAGAAGACATCTCCAGGATTTTTCCACTGCTCGAGAAATTGCGTGTTGATATCATCTGGAATACGGGTGATTAAAGTTCCAATGAGATAAATGGTATAGAGGTAGTATACAGCTGTGTCGAAAAGTATCGAGGTTTCACTGCTGTTCGGACATGGCGATGTGGTAATTAGCCAATTGGTTCATGATAATCGATATATGTAGTTGGGTACTGTTGGTAACACGAGGTTACACTCACCAGGCTAGAAAAGACATTCTT
This sequence comes from Botrytis tulipae, assembly GCA_004786125.1. Lineage (NCBI taxonomy): Eukaryota > Fungi > Ascomycota > Leotiomycetes > Helotiales > Sclerotiniaceae > Botrytis > Botrytis tulipae. The sequence goes on from PQXH01000289.1 coordinate 17,463, forward strand.
CTCGATGAAACATAAGTGAGAAGTGGCTGCTTATATAACGGCATGACTTTTTTTGGACGGCTGATGAGCCGATGATTCGAGTTACACAGCATAGTAAGCGTATGTTGAAATTCACATTAAAGCAGGAATCTGATTGATCTTGACCAATCAGATATTTTGCACTCTCTGATTCGAGGTAGAAAGTCGTTTTTGCCAATCAGCGTTTTATTATTCTAGCTCCTGTTTGGCTTACCAAGTTCTGATTTGCTAAATTTGGTCCCAAAGTCTTGCAGGGGAGCATTGCAACTCATTCAAATATTAAACGACCAAGCTCACGATTCTAAACAGATGTATATCACGACCCATCAGGCTAGTATGTGGCCGGCAGTTGATAAGACCAGGGCCTATAGTTAGGATTCTGCGGAGCTATTAGACTCTTTCTGCTGCGGACTGGACCACTTTGGCCGGGAGTCCTGTATGGCACACAGTGCATGTTACAGAACCTTTGATCGCTCTTCCCTTTATGTCTCATTTGGACATACATGACGCGATAATCAAACACAATTCGCACCTGGTATTTCAAAACTGGCTCGCTATTATTCCACGGATTGGGGATCATGAGGCCCTCAACATTGCATTTGACGAGCTTGATATGTACCGCTCTGGGCCAATCCCTGTAGCTGTAAGTCATGGGCATAGAACCCTGCTGCAATATCTTGTAGGGCGTCGGTGTTGTGCTGGTTCGCGGAATACGGCTCTCGTCGACGATGCAGGATAGGACTCGTAAGTGGTGGATGTGTCCTTGTTTAAGTAGATCATCCAATGGGGTAATATTGGTGCCGAATGCATCGATCTATGAAAAGCTAGGCCGAGTATTTCTCCATAACAATCAATAAACTAACTCTCGTGCTCAGCTTCTTTGTCCTTCTTTTTTGACTCCTGAAATTCAGACAAAAATAATCGACGTGAAGACTCCGGCAAACCCGATCGATCCAGTAGCATATTGAACGCCTCATCTCCGGAATCGCGAAACCATGACTCAGTCATTCTTAAGAATGGGTGGTTAGAAACTTCCTTCAAAAGGCTATTGATGACGCTCTCTGTCACCATCGCATCAGGTTTGCTTGACAAAACTGTTATGACTGCGTTTGGCGTACCCGTTTTCATGAATTCCAGCATGCCATTTTCATCCAGTCCGGAGCTGCTTAGTCGTTTCGACAGTTGATGTGAGATAATCTGGTCCTCTGGGATGTCACCGGAAAGTTGAGAACAGATGCTGCCAAAACAGGAGGCACTGAGTTTCAAATCTGGTCGAGATTCAAGCGCGAGCTGAGCGAGAGGGAACCCATGTACCATGGAGCACTAAATGGCATCATTCGTCAGATTTGCGTGAGGAATGCGTCGTAGAAGGATATCGAACAACTGAAGACGCATTCCCTCATCACTTGAAGGAGAACCGAAAGAAACTGTGTCGAGTAGTTTTTCCGTGATCATAATGTTTGGCTGCAGCTCCAAGACCTTCAATATAGTACTTACTATGTTTCCCGAGCCAGAATCTTGCTTGTATGCAGTTTCAATGACCTCAGCAGAGATTGCTATCGAAGGCCTTTTTTCCATAAGGATATGAAATTTTTGTTTATCGCTTAATGCAGCCACTAAAGCTTTCTCTGACAGAGGTGCGTTTGGCCAACGCCCAAGCACTTTTTCCGTGATCCACTCCCGAGATTCGCAGGCTTGGTAGATAGTTTCTTCTGATAATTCCAACGATTCTACCGCTTTAGATAGCAAGTTGACTATTGTCGGTGATACATGATTAATGCGGCGGAGATAAATATTGCCTAGAGCTGCCCGTAATACATCATCCGTAATTTCCACAGGATTGCTCGAACATAAGATCTCGTCTACTACCTGATCCGCGGCATCTGAATTTATATTTCCCACTAACTGCCAGGTCAATCTAATACTCGGCTTATGGGTAAGTAGAAGTTTAAGTCCGCTAAGGCTTGGTGTGTGATATCCTATGGCTACGGTAAATAATTCCTGATCGATAGCCACCTCGGGGCAGTATCTTAGGAGAACTGCCATAAAATTGCTCGCCATGAACTTGCCAAAATTCGGATATTTATATGCCTTTTCAAAATCTGAAATAGAGAAATTTCGAATAGTGGGGTCATGTTGGAGAAGAGTTTCGATCACATCATCATATCTAGCTGAAAAATCTTCAATGGTCCATAATATCGTTTCATCCGATATTTTCAAAGCCGGGGCTTTTCGGAGCAAGAACTTGATGAAAGGAAATCCGTTCCTATAATTTTGCATCGCACCCCTCAGGGTCAGTTCGGTTATCAAAGATGAAGAACCTGATGGGTTTAAATCTTCGACAATGTATCGGGCCAATTCAGAAGGCTCCTCTCCCTCATACTCTTGAACGGCAATTAGGAGTGACTGAGTTTTTACCAACTCGGGATTTAGCGGAAGTAATGAATCAAGATACAGTCGAGTATCGGACCAAGATTTGGTCCTAGAAGTGAAAAGATATTCGAGGGTGTCAGTTGTTACGGACAATGAAGAATTTCGTTCGAGAAGCAGTTTCAGGATCCTAGTTCCTCCGCTGAACATCAATCTTTGCAACATGTCAGAATACTGAAAATGCGATGAATAGTCGAGCAGCAAGTTTAATACTTGGTTATTGGCCTGTGAATCGAGCTTTTGATATATTTTCCTTTCACGATTCCCTTTCCCTAGAGCCACTTGCAGTAAACGCTCTACATTTAGCAAAGTGGTATTCTCTAAGAATAAACGGAGAATCTCGGGTCGCTGGGCTCTAATAGCCGCGAAAATTGGTGGATCTTCAAATTCATCAGATACTATTTTCGCTCCACGAGAAAGTAAATAAGAAACGAGCTCCAGGTGATTGCCAATGCATGCATATGAAAGCCCTGGCCCGACGAGTGGAACTGTGAGATTGATATCCCAACCTTCGCGCAAATAGCTTTCGACTATCTCTCGGAGGTCATACTGACAGGCTAGAAAAAAAGCTGTTGATTTCGAATCAAGACATAAAGAACGGTAACCTCCGACAACAATCGGCTTGAGGAATCGATCGCGATAAGACCAGTCCTGAATTGAATATACCCATCTCTCGAAAGGGGATGAATTCCCGTGCGTCTCAGAAGACCAGAATTCAGATAATATCTCCAGAAGTGGCGATTTCTGTCTCAAAATACCCGCCCGAGAACAATGAATCATCCAAGACTCAGTCCCATAAGATCCAAAGTGATACTTCTGAAGGTGTCTGCTCCTGATCGGGCGTCTATCATAATAATCCGACAGACCGCTACTATCACTTCGGTCGTTCAAGTAAGAGACACAATGAGCGGCAATTATGGCATTTGCATGTTGAAACCCATATTCTTCGAAGGTCTGAAGAAACTCTTTCACAGAAAAGTGAATTATTCTAAAATTTTGGGTCTCTGGATCCAACTCAATGAATGTGGAACATAAATCCAGAATGTCTTCTGCAGATAGCTCTAATGTGGCATTGTAGTTGATTGCCGAAAGAAACGCAGAGGCCTCGAATATTTCATCGTGATATCCGTACAGGAGAAAGCAAAATACTTTTTGAATGATACCAATTCTCTCATCGTTTTGTCCTTGAAGCAGGGAATTGTACAGCTTTTCATAAGCTTCTTTGAGATCTGACGGTACTGTTTTCAAATCTTCAACAAAGGTGGCGGGGTTTTTAGCTTTGATCCGTGTTAAATACTTCAAGGACAGGTGCACCCAGAGAAACCTGACTCGTTAACAAAACTTGTACCAACGGGAAGGATTCTGGAGGTTCTTACATTCCGTCTGATCTTTCCTCCAAGATTGACTCCATATCACGCTTTATGTCCTCGGGAATTCGTTTATTAGAAAGCGTGTTCTCTACATCCTGCACACGACTTTTAATGAACTTCTTAATGTCATCATAATTGTTCCTTGCAACAATGATTTCAGTGTGGGAACGAAATTTTTTATGTAAGAGATCTTGTATGTTGACGTGATCTCGGCTCGATATAAAAATCTTCGCCACTGCACCCTGTAACCCATCAATTATTTGTTTCAAAGAGACTAATAAGTCCATTCGAACTTCATCATCCTCAAGCTCATCAAATCCATCGATAATGATATTTGTCTGTCGAAATTCGCTAATGATGTTAGTAAGCAGCGTAATGCAATCCTCTTTATGGAGACTAGAGATATTTCGAAGCATGTCATATTTTGCAACGACGGGCTGCAGCAGGAGCTCATTATCCTGAATTGCGAGCTGTTTGAGTAGGGATCTCAAAATAGTCTCTGCGGATTTGGTATGTTCCACCCGACGGGTATTGTTGATATAGAAGAATGCTGTACGCTCCTGATCATTCGTGCAGATTTTGAGTAAATGAGATATGATGATAAACCTAAATTATCTGTCAGAGATTTCTGCACGTATCAAATGCGAAAATTTGGAGTGGCTACACCAAGTTAGACTTTCCTGCACCCATTTTGCCACGGAGCCAAAAAAGTCTTGATGTCTGTGACTCCCGCCATTTTTTCCAATCTGAGTGATCAAGAATCCATTCCCCAGTCCCACCCAGGGGTTTGTATTCCTGATGATGATCCATGTGCAATATTGGCGATACCCAATTCAAGACACTCGAGTATCTATCTTTATCAATGTTCATAGCCACATCCAAAACCTGTTGCATCTGACTTCCGATCTGAGCAATTGGCTTTGAGACTTTGAGATTGATGTCTTCAAGTAGTTCGAGTAGCACCTTTCTGTCACTACTGTGCAATATTACCTCAACTTCTGCCGACTTTTTCTGGATCGTACTCGACATTTCTTTGAGTTTATTAGGCACTAGACTTTGTATGCCATGTGTAATTTGCCTTGCTTCCAGAAATTGTAGATAGCCATTTGGTAGAGAATAACTGCTGTGTATAATGACACTATCTTGCTTTTGACTGCCTCATCAACCTCATCTGGGGTTCCAGACATATTGGTGAGATACAAGTTTTCAATCAGAGCATACCGCGTTATCAAATTCGCAATTGGCTCTTGATCAATTGCCATGTCCCTGATTTCATTGTATACTACAGCTCTCTGTTCCGAGTCAGTAAATAATTGCAAGATACATAGACAATCATACTTACTTCGACGAAGAATTGCACGAATCCCCAAATAAACGCTGCAGCTTTGGTAGGATCGAGAGCAGCCAGCTGGTTGCCGGGGTCCTTGAAAACTTTCACCCATTGAACGATGCGTTTTATGACATCTCGAAAATAGAAACTTTCATCCCCTGAACTTTTCTTGTATTCCCACTGTCTTTCTAGAACTTTCTCCTGGAGTGTGATCAAGTGCTCGGATATGGCGTCAGCTAAGCTCGTGGATTTTTTGTTCTCAGTGCCACTCTTATTCAAAATGTTTTGGTTGTTGCCTTGACACTCCAAAATCGCTTCATCATATTCACGTTTGTGACTTTTCCAGTCTGCGGACTGCTGGGCTTTCTCCATTGCTTCATGCCATAGGTCGGGCTTAGCCTGGGACTTAGGTGGTCTAACTTCGTTTGCAGTTGTGTCATTTCGGTCAATCTGATCTTGTTTTTTGGTAGCAGCAGTGGAGCTGGTAACGGCATGAAATTTTTTCTGTGATGGCTCAGGCTTCCTCTTATCACTTGATCTGAATATGTCTCTAAAGCTCCTTGCAAGGCGATGCCCGAAATTGGGCTTGATAAGTTTATCGTCGGGATTCATTCCAGTAATGACTCTGTAATAATTTCACGGTTTTTCTGGCTCCGAAAATCAAGGCTGTTGACACGATTAACAAGTGCTTGCAGTTTAATTTCATTGAGAATCCGGCTGAACAAGATCAGGGAAGGAATCACCCGCTGACACATTGTTGCACCATTCTTTATCTAATAAGGCAGCAATCAGGTTTGAGCTGTGCTTTCCATCAGAATGGTCAACGGGAGCATGGATTACAACAATCATCCACGGTTTGGGATCGTTGCATATTTTCGCCTAACCAACCAATAGGTCAATGTATGAGATTTGGGCTGAAGATATATGGACGGCGATACCCTATCACCTCTCTAATATGCTTGAATTTATGGCACGCATTGCGCCAGGGAAAGACACTCATTGTTAGAGATACCGATATTGGAGTCCAAGGGAGTCATTTAAGGCGACCTTTATTTTAAGCCTTGTAACGTGCTCTGAGACGCAGGTTTTCCTTTGCTTCCGTTCTCCTTGTCTCTAACGACGATGATGCCCACCACAATGTCGACAAGAAGCACCAAAAATGCTCGCCATAGCTTAGGGTGTACTCAAGAGTCAGGGTAACATCTCTGCATTTGTCCATGTAATAGCAAACTTGTCATATTGGCGTCGTGAGTGCGTTTCTTCATGAATATATAAAGATAGATATCGACGTCGACTTTAAAGAAAAAAAATGACGATAAAGGATAGAAAGTTGTATTGTAATAGAAGATTGAAAAGACTGACGATGTAGTTGGACATTCGCCAGTTCTGCCTTGTAATTCAGGAGTAGAGCTTCTTGGACGTGATGACACATTCGAGAGCATCACGTGAGCTTTGCCTCTTCCGAAGTATGAGGAGAGGTCTTTTGAAAAGCAATAAGAGCGCTTTTGGGGGGAGGTAGATGTGAGTTTTACTTTTCATTTGAAAATTCTTAATGCTTTTTTGATCGATTTTTTCTTAATCAACAATTCCAAAAATCCCAAAAATAAGAAATCCGCCCTTTTGCCCTTTGGAAAAGGCCTGCGTTGTGTGTCAGCACAACGCACTCTGTAAAGCTTTGTGGACTGACATCTACAGCAAGTCAATCATTCAATGATAATCATTATCGAATGCCCAATCATTGATTTGTCCATCATCTCCCCGAGAAAAAGAAACTTCGTTCATAGTGTCCAAACCTCCAAAATCCATCCAATCAAACCCCACCTATTTCAGTACAAGACCTGCCCAACCAATAAACGCTCGCGTAATTGTAAGCAATGGTCATCAATTGACGTCCAACATAGCTTCTAGTATCAATAACAAACTTTATAGTACGGGAGTGAAAGTATATAAAGGACTTGTATTACTTCAATATCAACATCAATTCAGTACTTTACAGTTAAGCTTCATCTTCTCGTCAATAAATACTTTCAAGAAACAACTCGAAAACCAAGCACTTCAACGATCTCGAAATCAACAACATTGAACTTTGAGAACTTTGATAAATAATATCAAACAATATTCTAAGTAAAATGGCTCCATCGACATGTTGCAAGAAGGGCGAGAACGCCAGCAATGGTTGTGTCTGTGGTATGTTCCTATCTATTTCTGTTCCTCCCCCATCTCCTTCACCTCTTCCCCACCTCCCTATCACGATATTCATCCTCAACACATTTTCACAATCCATCTCATGAAATATCACATGAAACAAATCAAATCACATAACTAACACTTCCTCCAGCAACCCAAGCAAAATGTTCCTGCGGCGAAAAGAAAGCTCTCGAATGCACCTGCGCCAAATCCGAGAGTGAAAACAAGGTCGAGGGTGCCAGATGTTCTTGCCGTATGTACTATCCTCTTGTAAACATCTTTCAGCATCACAACTAACCATTCCCCAGGTGCCCGTGCAGCCGGAGCTTGTACCTGCGAGCGTTCAGCCGAGGAAAACAAGGTTCCTTCTGGAGATCTCTGTTCATGTGGTGCTAGACCTGCTGGTATGTTTTTTCTCCTCATCTTTCCTCTTTATAAATGAGGATTGGAATGATATGTGAAGTTGAATACTGATGAAAAATAGATGCATGCACCTGTGAGAAAGCTACAGATGGTGGATTACTTCCTACTGAGACGGATTTCACTACTAAGGCTTAGGAGGTAGATGGAGATGGAGTTCTGGATGCACAGGGAACTCGGAGTGGCGTTTGTGGTTTGAGGGAATAAGTTGCATTGGGTTGGCGTTTGAGTGTGTGGTCTAGATGATGTGGATTGGGGATTATGGACTGGACTGGACTTGACTGGTTGGACTGGGTTTAGGGGCATACGTATTCAAGCATATATAAATAATCAAAAGCTCTTGAGTATGATCAAAGAATGAAGTGCAATGTGGAGTGATTATGGACTATGGAGTCAGGAGGGTGTTCCTTGGATGGGCATGGAATAGTTGGGGATGTTATATGAAGAAATGGAGACGGAATTGTGAAGCTACGAAAATGAAAGGGAGGTCGTGAATGAAAAGGATCTTTGAGGAGGGTTTAGTTGGGGGGATCGAGGTGCATGGGGGTGTTCATGATGTTGATTAAAGACGTCGTGGAGAGGTAGTAAATGATAATGAAGCCAGAGAAATCGCGAGGTGGTGAAGTAGAAAGGTGTGTTAAAAATCCTACTGCGTAGATGGTATTGGGGCATTTGAAGGGAGGCTGATGAGATTATGCATTATGAAAAGGAGTCAAGATACAGGCTCTAATCTTGCAAGCGAGGAGAGTTTGGCCTTTTAAGAAGAATCTAGTTCCCCGTATATTTCAATCATATCAACACATGGAAGATTCTGTTGATATGATATATGACTCAGTATGAGGTGTTCAAGATCTTGAATGATGGAGGGGATTTCGGCTGTCAGATAGGATACCCCGCAAACTCCGACTATCGTACGCGGTTCGAGCAAGAACCAGAATACGGTGAGACAATTCACAGGGTCGAATGGCCCTGCTTTCCAGTATCTCGAACTCCAACAAAATGATGTTATTCGCAACCCCACCTCCAACCCCATAAGCCAGGGGCTCAATGGCCGGCTCTTGCTCGGCTATTGATGGGGACCAACGTCCCAAGAAACCGATTGTATGGTACGACAGTCATCCATAGGGCAAGCATTGCATTCAAATTGATCGACGGCCTGAAACTTCATGCCAGCAATGCAGTACAGCGCAAATCATCTGGAATTCCTTGATTTATTCTTGTCGCTTGTACGCCTTATTTCTGTACTGAATATGGTGCAGTTCCCCACAAGTCAGAAGTTTCAGAGGAGTCATACAGGTTCGCTCCACTTACTAAGGATGTAGATGTTGGATCCACTGATAGTTCTTTGGGGCAGCCTTATGACTGACGATGTGATGTTTGGTTCCGATCGATATCCGGTCACGTTTTGCAGGAAACACACATCGGAATCGTGTCTCACGTGTTATTTATGGGGACGCAAATTGTCCGATTCCGAGTCATGTCCGTCCTACCTGCTTGTGTTGGGCACTTCTGGTCGTGATGTAAGACCGCATAGCTGTCAATGCCGAGGTTCTTTGATACGGAAAAGCATAACTCTCATGTTGGATAGGTACTCGAGTAATCGAGCAATTTTGAAGACAAGAACTTTGGTACTCCGTAGTATGGTTATTACACGCTTGTAAAGTTACCTTGAAGCTAGTATTCAACTCGATCTCCGTTGCATCACGCGTCACTCTTTGCCTCGTACCCAACATGAAAAGAGGAGTTGAACATCTGTTGAGCTTATGTAAGCAGCATGTAAGGTACTCCAGATCTTACCTCCGATGCGAGGACAGATGCCTCGGGAGCGGAAGTGAGGTAAGGAACGAACTCTTTGGTGGAAAATTGAGATCACGCATTGTACCAAGATAGTAAAGACAATACCTAGTATTCATTCGATTGATACCCAACTGAGAGAAGAAGTCTTCATTGTTTCATAATCGGAAGACGCGGTGGAGGGGTTTTTTACATATCAAGATCTTATCAATGTATTTACTCCACCAAGCCTCGCAAATCTCATCGGATGATCAAAATAAGGCATCATAAGTTCATAATCCATATGAAAGTGGTTGGTTACAAGGTACTTAGCTGGTCCAAGCTCAAGATACGTCCTTTCACCGCCAGCAAGTTGTGTTGTGTGTTGTGCAGTTTGCATTTGACTCTAAACTTGCATCGAATCTTATCGAACCATTTGATCTCTCTCGTTCCATCACATCCACACCAAACATAACCATTTATATCTCCTCCCGCCTTTTCATCTAACCTGCAGTACATATCTATCATTCATATTTGTGTATTCGTTGTTACCCCTCATTTCAATATCTATCTATTCATCATGCCTTTCATGTCCAAATCTTCCTCCCCTTCGACCTTTGCGTCTTTCCCAAAAATGACGGATATTCAGTTGCCTATTCGTGTGGCCCAGTGTGTTGGAATCACTGCTGCAGGTGCTCTGGCTGGTGCCAACCTCAGCATTTCTTTCATTGCCGTTCCGAGAATACTCGAATCTCCACCGCACCTCCTACTCAAACAATGGAACAACATGTTTCAACAAGGAAAGGCGTTTTTCCCAATCGCTTCGTTGATTCCAGCAGGATCATTCCTTTTCCTCGCGTACAAACAGACCGACAAACTTAAGATGAAGTTGTTTGGTGCTGCCGGCGCGTTGGCTATTGGAATGATCCCTTATACAGTTTTGTTCATGTTGCCCACAAATTCAAAGCTGTTAGGAAAGGTGGATGAAGCACAAGTAGGCTATGCCAATCAATCTGGAGGGGATTGGGATGATCTTTCATCTGGGTCTGGTCGCAAGCACAAGAAATCTTCCAAGGACCGCGAAAGAAGTGATAGAAGTTACAAGAAGAGTTCTTCCAGCAGGAGAAAGGAGGCATCTGATGAAGATGAGGATGTTCGAACTGCTCACGAGCTGGTTGATCATTGGGCGATGTTGAACTTGGGAAGAGGTGCTATGATGTTGGCTAGTGCGGCTATCGCTACTTGGACTGTGATTAGATATTCCAAGAACTAGAGGAATTCACGACTTTTCACGACGAGGTACCTACGATAGATTATTTCGCGGATGATGATTATACACGGATATGGATATGGATACGGATGGGAGGGCGGTGGTTTTGGTTTTACGACTTACATGATACAATCGGATGACACGAAATATGATATGGCATGGGTTCAATGAAAAAATGGCTTTATGAATTGGAAAAAAATGATGGATAGTATATAGGAAACGAGGAGGATATGTTCGACCTTTGAATTTATATGGGAGTTAAGAATCGCGATTAGAAACGCAACTCAACCATTGTTATAGACCATTGGTGCAGATCAAAATAACAAAAAATAAAAATAAAAAAACATTCGCATCAATTTTAATGCTTGGATAGATTCACATATCTATAGGTTACAGAGAGGGTGCAACAAGATACCTGTACCTATGATTACCTATGGAAACTCAATTTTCCCGCGATATCGACAGCAACAGTAAATAATGCGGTCGACAGCAATAGGTAATCACATTATTTACTTGTCCCTTACATTACCTATTGACTCATTCATATACACTTTTTGCACAACATTTATTCTGCTATTATGCATTTCTTCCCGGAGGTTCTAGCCCGACATTTTATTGATTTCGTGTTTCTCTTTGTCATAAGTGGCTGTACCTTGGAAGCCCTGACACCAGCCATTAATTCGCACCGCCACATATGACGCCGGAGCTTTTTAAGTGGGCGGGGGGATTTACCGGGGCAGTCTGGGCAGTGTCGTCATTCCCCTCACAATCTCATAACGCTTTGTGACGATTGATGTACGCAAAAGGTGGAATTCGATGGAAAATCATTGAAGAATAGCATCCTACCAAGTTTTCCAGTACCAAGTATTGACGTCGAGCTAGACGATCCAGAATTATTCAGATGATTATCTGGTGGATAAATATATAAGAATTGAAGCTGTCAAGTTTTCCTTCTTCTCTTCTCTCATATACAAATACATCCCTTGGAAAAGTTTAATACCCTTACTTTACATCTCAATTGAATTACTACGTCGTTGTTTCCTCCCTTTATACACAACATACACATACCATTCTTCGTAATAGGATACCCAAACTACAACACACAACACAACGCACAATACATACATACATAATGCTCGCCTCAAGAACAGCATCAAGAGCTGCGGCTCGCACAATTCGTGCACCCATTAGACAACAAGCTAGACAGACTAGATTTGTTTCGACGACACAAGCTGAAGGTGCGAAGGCAGGTGGTGCTTCGGGCTTTGCAGCGGGTATTGCTGGTGGTGCCGTGGTTTTGGTTGTAAGTATTTCATTTCTCTTTGCTAGAAGTATCTATCCACCTTTGAACATTATACTAACATTCTACCCTAGGGATGCTACACATACTACCAATTTTCCGGTGCCAAAACCGTCGTCAACGCTTACTCTTCTACGAAATCTCAATTCCAAAAAGCTACCTCAGCACTATCTGAAAAAGCTCCCGAACCAAATCAAGCGATCAAATGGCTTCGCAATGCCACTTCTTCTTATGCCGCCTTTATCCCTGGTGCACAATCATTCCTTGATAGTGCATTTAACGATATTGAGAAAGTACAAGAAAAACATGGTAAGGAAGTCGATGAGATTGTCAGCAAAACCTATTCTGAATTGAAGAATATCAGTCAAAAAGGAGGACTTGATATGCAAACTGCGGTGCAGAGTTACAATGTATTGACCAAGGCATTGAGCGAGATTGCCGAGTTAGGGAAGGACTCTCTAGGAGACATTATGGACAATCACCCACAAATCAAGAAGCAAGTCGGGGGCAATTTGGATCAGTTGAAGAGTATGGCTGAGAATTACGGACCGGATGCCAAGAAAGAGTTGGATGACACTTACAAGAAAGTTTCTGAGATTCTCTCCGGAGGATTGGGTGCCGGATCGATCGAAAAGGTTCGCAAACTGATCCAAGAGAAGAGCGAGAAGGTTCAGAAGCTTGGAGAACAAGCTTGGAATAAGGGAATGGAGGAGTGGAAACCATATTTGGAGAAGAACCCCAAGGTCAAGGAGATTGTCGAGAAGAACGCCGATGCCTTGAAGTCCGGTAACGTCAAGGAAATCTTCGATCAAGTCAAGAGAGCTGTTGAGTCTGGAAACACAGATGATCTTCAGAAATATATCAAGGATGCAGGAGAGAAGGCAAAGAACAGTGGATTAGGACAAAATGTTCAACAGTATGCTCAACAAGCTGCGAAGATGGCAGGAATCCCCGGATCAGAAAAGTTGTGGGAGAAATTACAACACTTGCAAGATGTAGCAAAGGATCACGGAGATGAATTGGAGGGCTTGGTAAAGAGTGCTTATGATGATATCAGTAAGGTTGTTGAGAAGAAGGTTGCGGAGGCGGAGAAGTTGAAGGGAAAGGTTGAGAAGGATGTCAAGAAATAAAGGGGGAATTTTCATTTGGGATCAATGGGACAAGCATGTTTTATGAGTTATGCTGGCGGGCTTGTAATATAGTTTGGGGTATGGATTGCATGGGATTGGGCTGGGCATGACATTGGGATGGAGAACAGAACAAAACGAAACGAAAAATGAATAAAAGTAATTAATGATCAGTATTATGTTTTCCTGACTTGAGAGGAGAGATGACCGATGTGATATCAAACAAAAATGCGGAGGTCTTGAATACGTATTATCAGATAGGTAGATACCTACAACCCGGTGCCCACTAAGAGAGAAGTGTGATCTGAGTGGCTTAGGAGTTGCCCCTCATTCGTGAAAGTAGCCTCGCATACTAGCCTTGCAGATTAAAGTTTAGCTTTATAATCCGTGCTTAAGCTTTTCTCGTATCAACTAATCAAACAACATTCCTCATCCTCATCCTCATCATTGATCATCAGCCATCAATAATCTGCATCTTATATTTGTCAATACCTTTAATATTCCAACAAAATCAATGACTTTGTTGGGAAATTATTCTGGGAATGATGGAGGAACACGAATTGACAAGTTCGCTTGTTATTACAAGTTATGATGTTCAGACACCAAAAGAAAGAGTACGTGATCAGTCCTATCAATGTGTCTCCGAATTGCCGTCCGATATGCGAGACTTTTGGCTTCATGAAGGGTTTTTGCTGCTGCGAAGACTCGCGCATAGCATCATAATTAATCTACGGAGACTGAAGCTCAAGTTGAGTCGTATGGTCATTTCAGTGTAGTCAGTCAATCAATAAAAGCTACATTTCAATGGGAAAGATGCTACTTTTGTCACGTCTTTGCGGGTCAGTCGAATAATTGCTTTCATATCATACTTACCTGTTATAGTTCTCTTCATGTGGTCTTGATAGAAAGGCCCTTGATGATATTCAAACCTCTATCCACGAACTTCCGAGCGATGCTAAGACAGCTTCTTTAGAAGGTATGCCTCGGCCAGCAACTTGGAGAATGAATTTAGTGGCCTTGTCGCAAAAGTATAATGTACGTTTACTGAACATATATTCAATTCCTAATGCTCATCTAACTACAGATGTACTTTGTGGCATATTTGGATACGATACATATTACAAGACCTCGAACACTTAAACAAATTCTGCCCGGTGTACCAGATATGATTCTTCGATTACCAAAGTCGAGGAATGCAGGTTCTGGATACGTTTACCAGTCTCGCCCGCATTGTGTCAATAATATGATTGTTGGCAATCTGGGCAACAAAGAGATACTGTTGTACTGTTGCGATGATGGGGATGTAACGGCATATTATACGGAACTTCTAGCAAAAGAACTTCAACAAACGATTGACAGTACAGCTTCGTCGATTCCGATTAGTAGCACACACCCGTGAGTATTAAATTCAATTTCTATGTGTGGTCTGTTTCTTACTCATTTCAGATTTTTTCTCGAGAATGTCGGGATAAGTGCTTGGGGTATTGCTATTCATCAAAAATCACGCTTGATTGCAGTAAGCTCTAACAAACAAGAAGTCACTGTCTTTGTTCATGGCACCTCTAGTAGTGAGCCTTGCGATTGCGCTGTGATGGGTTCCACATACGATGTTGCCACTGACCCCCTGACATTTGGAGTTAAGGCCAAGTCCCAAAGAGGCTTTCTCAAGGACTGTTGTTCCAAAGGTTTTGGTTATAAGATGAATGGACCTTTTACAAACTCTTCATTTCCCTTGAGATATTCTACACAGCTTAAGAGATATGATGGACACTCCGTAATTCAAGGCCCATATCTACCAGGAACACCATGTCCCCGTAATTTTAGAATTATCCTTAAGCCAACCGGACCTAGTCACAACATTCCTGCCATTGCTTTTAAAGATGACGATGAGAATGGGTTGGCAAAATCAATTATAGCTACTGACATTCTGGGTAGCCTGTGGCTGTTAGAAATATGGGAGGAGAATTCTAGCTTGATTGGCTTACCTCTTGCCCCTGATCCAGGACCCAGATTATCTCAAATGTAAGTACTTCTACGCAGCTTCGAGTGTTTCAATAGCTCGGATTGTAGACGGGCAATGTGGGACTCTTCGTGTCAACTCATATGGATTTCATTTTATTTAAGAAATTCATATCATTTGAAATACTGTAACCAGTTCGAAGGTTGAATTTCTTGAAACATGGAAAGCCCACATTTAGTCTACGAGTCCGTATTGTTACAATGTCTCCTTATCAACTATGGTTTTTAACATATTTACTAGGGGCTGGGGAATCATGCCTATACCACTGCGATATTTCAAGCACTCGCAAAGTTTTGAAGATGCTTTGGGCGAAGAGGATTTAAATAGTGTTTGGGTTGAGTCCATACAGACTTTGCTTGGCGAAAGGGTTTGCTTGAATCTTGCTCAAAGAATGAAGCGGCTTGAGATGGCTAACCCAATTCTGCAAAATGATGAAATAATTTTGAACTCGGAAGACAACTCAAGCCACGAATCCATGCTCAGCGACTCGCCTCCAGATCAATTAGGTGGGTTGATTCGAGACATGAATCCCACTCCGCAAACGATACGATGTACACAACCCAGTAACTTCATGAAACACATGACCGATATGGCAATTTGTCACATTGATCCTACTTCTCACACAAGTGATGAATTTGTCATCCTTCGAACTTGGATGGACAGCATCGAACTCGTGCCTTCTTCGATACGTATGCCTGCAACTATATGTACGAATTGCTTCGAAGGTCATCAAACGCCGAGTGCATTTAACGAGACTTTCCATAATATTACTCGAATCAATATGATGGCATTAATACCGGAATTATCGCTTGTTGTTGTTGCTTCTCAAATTGGTCGAGCAGCTCTTCTGACGCTGTCGACGGTGAACATCGATTCCAATTCGGATCCCATTCCAACCTTTCGTATCGAATGTCTTCTTCCACCTGGCACTAAGGATACCGATATCTACAGCGGCTATCAAGGGTCTAATGCTCCACTCCTTGGGCTGGCCGTGTCTCCGATTCAGAATGGTTACGGGATTGAATTGAACGCTGGAGAGAATCCAAAAAGATGGAGACTCATTATGCAGGGTTATGATCATATTGTCTGGAATTATGAGTTGACTAGGGATGAGAATAATAATTTGCTGATCTTTTGATCTTTGGCGTATTGTGTGTATTGGTGCTTTTGGGGGTTGGTTTATCTCACATGGATGGTGTAAAGGGTCTTAAAAAGGATACCAATTTACTTTGGGTGGTATTGGTTAAAGTGTTATTGGTGAGCTCTCAAGGGCTATGAATTGTACTTTCTTTAACTTGCGCGGATTAGGATGTATGTTATTCAAGGGCGGAATTTGGTATGGGTCAGTTGATAGGGTAAGCTTGAGAATTTGCGAGAAATTGAGTTTCTAATGGAGGAAGTCTGGGAGTGAAATTGAGAGATTATCGATTTGGTTTAGCACCTAAGTTCTAGGGTTTGGGTTTGATCAGCTTTCAGAGCTCTTGATCAAAATTGGTAATTGATACATACATAATGTTTATCTGCTAGACCGAGTCGGTCACAAATCAAATGAGAGATATTAAATTGGTATATATGCAATTCTCTGCGTAAATAATGTGGATAGATAGTTGAGTAGATGGAGATGCTTAATATAACACAGCACACATCTCTCATTCTGTGCATACCATTCTAGAGGACATTGACTTGATTTGATGGGTTTCCCTTTGCATACCTAGCGGATAAAACGAAAGCAAAAGAAAGACCCCTGAATATTCTAGGATTATCATCGCTTAGTTCTTTCTTTCTTTCTTTTGATTATTTGGTTAATAGATAGATATGCTTGCGCATATCTTATTCTACTTCTTCAGATGTCTAGTTCCTTTTCGTTGGATTTAGTGGGTTTTATTTGTTGATGTGGTATTACTGTTCTTGCTTTTGTTTTTATTTTTATTTTTGTTTTTGTTTTTGTTTTTTTTTTTTTTTTTTTTTTTTTTTTTTTTTTTTTTTTTTTTTTTTTTTTTTT
>PQXH01000290.1:0-34511 GCA_004786125.1 Botrytis tulipae
AGTAGTAGTAGTAGTAGTAGTAGTAGTAGTAGTAGTAGTAGTAGTAGTAGTAGTATAGCAACATATCGCTGGGTTATCCTGGTGACTATATGCCATTGTTTGCCTCCTGAATAGCCAATTCGGCTGCTGTGGAAATCTTCTCGGCAAGTAGTGCAGTTTGACTCAACATTGCTGAATGTCCTGCATTGCACCTATCAACTTGAGCACCTGCAGTAGATGCAAACATCTCCTGGTATTGTGAAGGGGCAGCCTGGTCATTTTCGCAGATGAGATAGGTCGAGGGAAGGTATGTGTATGCAGCACGCGTAAGTTTCGTTTTCTGAACATTGTAGGATTGAAGAATGAGTTGAGATTCCCAGTACTGCGCATCGGAATCCGATAGATCATTATAGAGGATCGAAGCGCCATTGAGGATACCAAAACGCCCATCGGGCTAGAATTATATTTAGTTTTCTCTCAATTGATAAATCATCCAGTGGACAATATAGAGTTGCTTACCCTAATATCGTTGTTTGGAGACTCTCCAAAAGCACCGAGAACCGACTGTCCAACGGAAAGAATGAATGCACTGAAATAATATAGATGGATTACACCTCCAGAAAGCCCTCGAGCTTTTCGATATGTATATGTAAGTTCCTCGGGAATTGCCTCGCTGCCAACCAATCCTCCGTAGGAATGCATGGCTACCAAGACGAGGTTATTTTCATATTCGACTTGGCAGATGATTTCGAGTCGTACAGCAAGGGCATCATCGATAAGCGTGATGGACGGAAAGGCGGGGTCCTCTATATTGGTACAGCTTGGTAGAATTGGATGAATCGTGAGATGCCCCAAGGACGTGAGCTGTTTTTTCAGCGCCTCATATGCTACCGGAGTGTGAAAAGAGCCCTGTACGATCACAATGGTGGCTTTGTTCTTCGATGCGGAGCTAGTGATAGAGCTTGCCATGATGTTCATATTCTTGTTCAAAACTTAAACCGTGGAGAATTCAGACACTATTAAACAGCTTTATTTTTTGTTGAGTTACGAACAGGAAGTGCTTCAAAGCTTGGTTTGTACGGCTGTGGCGGCTGGGGTAGTATGAGCATATCTCTTTTGAAAAAGCTAACCACCCCACCTGTCACCATGGTTAGCCAAAACCAACCATAGCACCCAAACCACCCGTTCTTCTGGACTGGGGGAAGAAGAATCTCCACCTTGGCATGCGGGTGAGAGGCACGGATCAGCTACTCGGGGAATCACGAGGATCGGGCTCTATTTCCGCATTCGATCACCCGGGATAAGTAAACTAGTTGTATTAAGACTCCGCATAGTCACCCCAAGGTGGTGGTCCGGTACAGGGGGTACATATCCTAGGGTCACGCTAGAGTTTCCAACATTTCTAAGCAGGGGCCAGTCGGCCGAAGCGTCATTTTCGTCTGCTGTCAGGGTATCAGAATGTCAGCAACCAACTACATGGCTGACGATATGTTTACTGATCTAGAGTCCCATTCACCAGACCAGGGTGGATTGGTGCTTTTCGTATGTTACGCAATCACAAGCTGGTTGGTAACAAATCTACCTAGGGTAGGTGGGTAGTGCATGGTACCCCGATGACTGAAGACTGGGAGACGATGGAAACGATGGAGACTACTCCGCGTCGGTAGATCTTTTGTGCCATCATTTGAATATATGCTGCCCTCGATTCTAAAGCTATCGCCATTTCACATGGCCTACGAACACGATGGGCGCAATACTATCCATTCTTTGATGACAACCATGGTTTTTACAAGCATATGACTCTCGTCAAAATCTCTTGGGCTCTCTCAAGGGCCGCAGTGTTAACGTTCCCGAGTTACAGAGAGTAAATACAAAGGTTGGTCGACTAGAAGATGATGTATGGTAACCAAAAACTTAAGACGTAATATAACTACCCAAGCTCTTGATAATTTCATGATCCAGTCTAACTCCACACCCCAGAATCCTCTCAGAAGAAAAACGGCTTGAAAAAATGAAAGCAGCAAATGCTGCGCTTTCTGGTGTCTCTTGCTGGCTCTACGCTGATTTCAAGACTTTGCGAATTGCAACGTACCTATCTATATGGATATATCCTCGAACTCACAAAATTCCATACTGGTAATCAATGACATACTAGCTACTTCGCTATTTGCAATTTTGCATGAGATGATGGTAAAAGAAGCTTCTAGATATGTTCTATTACAGATGCCCTCGTGGAGAAGATTGCAGACGACATTCTAGAAGGCAGATAGAGTGGAAAGTGTGTTGAATTTGATTCTCCGATCAATCGATTGAGCTAGATGGATTGTTTCTTTACCCTTTCGGCGAGTTGTGGTGACAGGGCAGGAAGATATTGTATTAAAAGAAGGAAACTAAGATAGCCCTGAAGTTTCCCATGTGGGGCGTCGTAAGCGGGCGACGCTAACCTAAGAAGGGGATAGTGTAAAAGCCACTAGATAACATTTTATATACCAGTCTCATAGCAAAGCGTATACGAACATGCTTAAGTGCTGTACCTTCAGATGGTAGCCCTGCGTCTCGTAGGACACTGACCGTGGAAGTTCTGCGCCCCACCAGGAGTGCCCCTCGAGCAGCGAGATTCATAATCTTATCCATCCTTGGTAGTGCCCGTTCGGGCGTGATGGAGGCCATGTTTGCCCGCGACTAGTGGCGACGGTATCTCCACGAGGATTTGTCAGGTCCCGTTGGGGATGAATTCAGAGGCTCGAAGAGCCGAATATTATCGTGCAATGCAATAAAAATGGTGGATTTTCAATAAGAAAACTTTCTTGAAAGATGTGGTTTTCCTATTACCTGAATCATGACTAGACCAAGCTCGCCACATGTAAAAAAATAACACCACCAAAGACAACAAATAGAGATTGAAGATGATACATATTTCATTTTTAACACAATATAATACATACACCCCCGCCCCTCAAAACTCTGCATCCTCCCACTTCGCTCTACCCTATTCCACTTCACCTCACTTCATCTCACCCCACCCTCCAAATAATGCAGATTCAAATATCGTCAATCATCTCAGCCCCATCCAGCCAAGTCACAAGTCCGTCTAAAGTAAATCCCTCGCCGCAAATGCTATTTATTTCACATAACAGAATAGGAGAGTGAAGTTTGGTTTTTTGCCTGAATCGTAGCCCTATCTTTCTTTCTTCCTTTTCTCTTCATTGATTCATTGGCATATTTTGATATGCCCTTCCTCATCCCTGCCCTTCATTCAAGATACCTCGTGATTGATATCCCACCCTATACAAATCTCAATCCTTTCAAGCTCCTCCCCAGTGCCTTCTCAAGTCCTATTCTCTATCGACCTTTAAGCAAGAGGAGCAGGGTCCTCAGTTGGCATATCCGTACTCTCCGTCGCCGGTGGTGGCGGCGCACTCTTTCCTAACGATCCTCCGCCGAAGTACTTGATGAAATCCTTATTCTCATCAAATGGTCTTGGTCCTAGTAATCTCACCATATCATCTCTACCGAGAACCTCCTTCGCCAAAAGCTCCTCTGCAATGATACCCACTTCGTCCTTCTTCTCCACCAGTAAGTTTCTACATTTCTCATATGCTTCATCGACTATACGTCGAACTTCTGAATCAATAGTTTGAGCTGTCGATTCGGCAAAAGGTTTCATGAGTTGATTTTCTCTATCAGTTTCGAAGTGGAGAGGGCCGAGTTTCTTGGACATGCCCCATTTGGTTACCATGGCAGTAGCCATACGAGTAACCTTGTTAAAGTCGTCACTAGCACCACTGGTGACGGTTTCGAAGTGGAGTTCTTCTGATACACGTCCACCGAGAGTCATTGCCATACGATCCATAAGTTGGTTGACATTCATGAGATAAGTGTCGCCAGCAGGGAGGTATTGTGCGTATCCGAGGGCACCTTGTCCACGAGGAATGATGGAAACCTTGAGAAGTGGATCAGCCCACTTGAAGTACCAACCGCAAATTGCGTGGCCTGCTTCATGGTAGGCAACTGTCTTCTTCTCTTCTGGTGATAGAACAAGAGATTTCTTCTCAAGACCACCAATAACACGCTCAATAGCTTGTTCAAAGTGTAACATAGCTACAGATTTGGCTTGTGTTCGTGCAGCTATTGAAAATTAGTAATAGTCAGAAAATTAAGGAGGAAACACTGACCAATCAAAGCAGCTTCATTGACACAGTTGGCAATATCAGCACCAGAGAAACCTGGAGTCAAGGCTGACAATCGTCCAGTCAAGTACTCAATATTCTCATTGGTAACAATCTTACCCAAGTGCACCTTGAAGATTTGCTTTCTACCATCCATGGTCGGCCTGTCGATAGAAATGTGTCTATCAAAACGACCAGGTCTCATTAGAGCCTTGTCAAGTACGTCGGGTCTATTGGTACCAGCAAGAACAACAATTTGCTCAGTCGTGTTGAAGCCGTCCATTTCAGTCAAAATTTGATTGAGTGTCGCTTCCCGTTCATCGTTTCCACCTCCAGAAAATCCACCGGACTTTCCACGAGACTTTCCAATAGCATCGATTTCATCAATGAAGATAATGCAAGGAGTGCTCTTTCTGGCCATGGCGAAAAGATCCCGAACTCTCGATGCTCCAACACCGACAAACATCTCGACGAATTCGGAACCACTGACACTAAAGAATGGTACTTGAGATTCACCAGCTGTTGCCTTTGCCAACAAAGTTTTACCAGTACCTGGTGGTCCAGAAAGAATAGCACCGCGAGGAATCTTAGCACCCAAACGTTGGAATTGCTCAGGTGTCTTTAGGAAGGAGACAAACTCCATAATCTCCAGCTTTGCTTCATCCATACCAGCAACATCCTTAAACTTAACCTTTACATCAGTCTCGTGATTAAATTGCTTTGCTCGACTTTTGCCCATTCCAAAAATGCCACTCTGGCCTCCAGCACCTGCCGAAGCTCGCCTTGACATGTAGAAAATAGCACCAATGAACAAAAGTGTAGGACCGAAAGAGTAGATAAGAGCCCATGTATCTCCATCACTAGCATAACCGATTGGTATCCTCTCAGCAACAGGTATTCCTAGCTCGTTTTGTGCTTGTTCCATTCTTTGCTCAAAACCTTCGGCAGAACCTATCGAGAAATAGTAATGAAAATTGGGGTTACCAGCAGGAGAGTCTGGATACATCGCAGCAGCGGCTTCAGTGTGAAGATCAACCCGGACCTCCGACTTGTTAACCACCGTCAATCTCTTGACCAACCCTTTGTCGAAAAAGTTGTTTCGGAATTCCTGGAATGTGATATCCTTCTTGTTGGTGCCGGGGAAGAGTGTCTGCCATAGGAAGTATGTTGCAAAAGATCCAATCAACAAGGTTGTAGTATCGAGTTTGATCTCCGTCGAGTTGCCGAAGTTGAAGCTTTCCTGCTGATTGCCTTTCTTGCCACCCTGCTTTCCATCCTGCCCCTGCTTCTGGTCTCCTTTGCTACCATTTGTAGAAGATCCTGGCTCGTTTGAATTGAAATTTGTTCCCTGTGATTGTTGTGTCTGTGATTGGACCTTTGCAGCGGACCACGCCATCTGCAACACCAGTTTTGTAAATTTTGCAGCTTCCGTCAAAGTCATCGGTCTACCCTTCACTTCGTTCATCAAATCTCTCAATTCAGATGGCACGCCTGCCTTATTTATAGCCTTCAAAGCTTCCCTTAATTCCTGAGTTTGGCCTTTTCCAAATTGCATAGAAGCAATTACTTGCTCTAGCTGCTTCATCTCCTCCTCCGTTAACTTCACATACCCTTCCACCAGCGGTGACTCCTGTGGTTCCGCACCATTCTCCGAGGGAGATAAGGGAGTCTTCCCATTGTAGAGGTTTTTCGTCCCGGGTGCGGACTTGGTGGGTGGTTCTGACGATTTTTGATTTTTCGACTTTACCTCCGACTCATCCTTCCCCGTGTCCTTGTCTGGCTTTGGTGGCTTAGTGACGAATGTGCGCGCTCTTTGTGCAGCTATCCGCGACCTTAATAAGGGTGCTGTCGATGATGTACGGAGGGAATTTCGTGCGACAGATTGGACGGTGGTCTGAGAAATTCTAGCAAGAGAGCTGCATTGTCGTAATATTGATGTCATGCTTGGCTAGAGCTGTGCGTGTGGTATTTGAGATATAAACGTGGTCTAGAGTCACTGGGAATGACTTGCCGTGACGTTGACCACTATTTAAGAGGGTTTGAGGGTGTATTCGAAGTGGTTTGTGGATGTCGGAGTTAGAGGTGGGAGGCAAATCATTATGATGCCTCGATTATGAGCTTGATTGATTACACCACTAGCGCATTTTTGATATCGAAACTCAAAGATATATTGATATATTTAATAAAATCTTACTAACCTCGGACATATTTTGTTTCCCAAAGATAATCGATCATAAAAATAATATTGAAATAACCATTTAACTTTTATTACTTTACATTCATGTCGTTCCAAATTAATATGCAAGCCTATTTTGCGTATTTCAAAGCAAGTCATTAAAATACATTGGTTTGGCATAATGTAGCCTTGCAGTAACAGGATCAGAGATACCAATTTACACCCATCCCTATGAACCTCTTATAAAGCTAAAGGTAACCATCCTCAAGCCAGCCGAATCCTCCCAGAAAGCGCCATAACCATCATGCAAAGCGACTGCTATGAGCCCTTTATTTATGCCAGATGTAAACCCCTCCTACGCCCAGTACTATCATAACACCTTAATCTCCAGATATCTCCCTAGATGATAACGCCAATATCCTTGGTTTACATTCCCCCTCCCTGATTTTGTAGATGTGAATTATCGTTTATATGAAGATTAGGGTCTCCCATAACGCCATTTTCGAAACTTTGATATGCGCCCCCTGTCATTTCTGCCCAGTCCCATTCAAGGGTCATTGGCATCTGCCAAAGATCCTGAGGAACAAAAGGTTGTTGGAAAGAATTTGGATTTAATGGGGAGTTGAACTCATTTCCACTCGTAAAGCCTTGAACACTCCCAAATGGTGTCCCTGTATTTTGTCCCATAAAATCGCCTCCAGAGGGACCAAAGTCAGATTGCCAATTACAGTTCGGAGAAGCTCCTTGCATGGGGCTAAATCCGTTCTGAAAGTTCATTTGGTTCGTCGAGTTGGGAGAGAAGACTCCAGGCATGGGGGATTGAGTAGTGTTCATAGGAGTTCGTGGTTGACTAGCCCTAGGCATATGTGACGCTTTGGTCGAATCATCGCCACTCTTTCGTTTTCTTCTCGAAGACGTCTCCTTTTCTGCTTTGTCTAAAACGACTTTCGCTATTCTCTCGAACTCTGAACATACTCCAAGCATGCGTTTTACACCTCCATTTTCTTCCTCGGTGCCCAACATAGAAAGGAAGTTAACAACAAGGTTCATAAGACGAACATCAGAGCGTGCTCGAGGATCTTGAGGATTTTGTAGAATGTTACCGAAGAGTGTTACTAGCGCGGAAACGGGGAAGTAAAGAATGAGCCTAAATATGTCAGCTTGTAACTAAAGTAGTATGAGATTCTAGCTTACCAAACACAAGCGAAGTCGCCCTGGGGAACATATTTGATAAGATGTATGGAAGCCCGAGCAGCAGATACACACAGTGCGGCCGAGGAAAATACACGAGGATTTAGAGGTCTAGCATTCAGGCCTTGAATAGCGTAATTAGAAAGACGGCTAGTCCAATATCCGTGATGAACAGACATTCGGTGAATTGTAGTGAGGCAATTATAGTAAGCGAAATGAAGAACAACGACGTGGAGAATTAACGGGGTATGCGAAGCCTTGATCTCGTGCTCTGGACGGAAGTCGACTGGGATACTGTCTTTCCATTCTTCAAGTTGAGAATCAAGCTCCCCTATGGTGTTCAGAAGTTCTCCATCTGATTGTTTTGAGGCCTTAGTCGAATAAAGCTGCTTGTATACTTTGCTCTCAATAGTTGAGAATTCACACATCAAGCGGAAGAGGTTAACTTTCCCTTTTCCATCGGCTAGAGGGATATTACCAATGTTGTCTTCGGGGTCAGCGCTCGGTAATTCGACATGCATATCATCGTCATCTTGTGCAGGGGGTCTTCCTGAGCGTAAGCAGATGTCTTTGTCTAGCATGTATCCTATCCAAAATACACGTTTGCGCTGCTCAATCTCAACCGGATTGAGGTTGAAGCCGGATCCACGTTTGTGAAGTCCAATACTATGTGAAAGTCGAATAGCGGCTGCTACAAGAAAGAAAGAAGGCTGCGGATTTGGTGTGCCCTGCATAAACAAAGCCATTCCCAGCAAAGCTTGCACGCTGAGTAAATCAGTATTCCGCATCGTGAGCTCGGTGAAAACTCCCATGGCATTTTTGAGGTAGCCCCAAGCTTTTGTGTCTTCTTCTTGTGGCACGAGATGACTCATGACGCGGAGACGATGAGCAATGGCAAGGGCACAGTTGAGACTTGCCCACCATCCGGAGCCTTCATAAGGATCATTGGAGTATTGTCGATCAACCAAATGCATGAAAGTGGGTTGGTGAAAAAGGGGAAACATGCAATTAAAATTTTCAAAAAAGTCCTTGAGCAAGGACACGCACTCGTTTTTGGGAGGAAGTTGCCTCCATATTGGTCGTGCAAACAAATCCGAAAATACTTCCGGCTTCCAATACATCATTTTATTATCGTCCACGGAAGCAGAAGATATCATCTCTTGAAAGGATGAATCACCTGTTTTCTCATTGACCCATGAGATGCCCTTTGGCGAAAATATGGAGAACCCAGACGATGATCCTGAATTGGTTAGTATAGCTCATGTTCAATAAACAAAATTCCGTACCTATATATCTTGTTTCTCCACAGTTATTTGTGATTAAGGAGCACATCATATCTGAAAGTGCCTCGACGGGCTCCCCGTTTTCATCAGTCTCTCCACTTTTACTGCCTTTGCTATGTCGCTTCTCGGACTCCTTATTTGGTTCCGGCGATGTGATAGTACTCTTAGGGGTCGACCCATTCGCTTCGGGCAGGCCACCCGGGGTACTTTGAGTCGGAGACGTTGCGCTTGAAGCAGGCACAGCAGATGCTCTCCGCGATTGATTCTTTTCCTGTAATATCTTCTCCAGTGTTCCCAGATCCGTTCGTCCACCATCTTCTTCGCTAAGGAGGCCTAGAACATTATCCGTCAATCATTAAACATCAGAGAACATGCCTAAGTTGATGAGACAAACCAGATAGCTTCAACAAACTTTCCATGCGACCTAGACGATTCTCAAGGCCCTCGATATATTTCGCTCTGTCTGGAAATCAGCGACCAAGATCCGCAGCCAAAATAACACACTGTTCAACCGAAATGCTTACCCTTTGGGAGGATTCCTCTTCTTCTCGACTTGTGTAAAGACACATTCTGTTTTGTAGTTGATACAATGCGTACAAGCTGGTAACTTTCCATCGCACTTAATCTTCTTCTTCCGGCACATATCACAAGCCTGCCATCGTCAGCCTTTCTTCCTATTTCACTTTCCATCGCAGAAATTCGAATCGTACCCTCGCTATCCTCCTCCGTTTTGCCTCGTTGCTTTCATCGAGAAGGGTTCCATCACCAAAAATTGGACCATTCAAATCGGGTAATGTCGAAACCGGTAAACCATCTGCGTTGTAAGCCCCGAATATTTGAGGCGGGGGGTTCATTATGGGCGGTGCAGAAATCTGGGGCATGAAAGTATTGGTATCATGGTGCATGGAATCCATCATCGTTAACTATCGCATAGTAATCAAGTCGACGCGAAATAAAAGCGCAAGTAACTGGAGTCGTTTAAGAGTCCCCGTTCAATCACCCAAGTCGATGTTGATTCGTATTCGTACAAGCTTCTTGGAGCAGTCGCAAGGAACCAGAGTTTGTGTGAGATTCCGCTTAATCGCAGTGTACTAATAATTCTCGAGTCTAGGTCCCGAGGTCATTGGATGTATTGGATGCCGAGATTTCTTTGTGACTGGGGCGCTGTTTGTGGATCCTGAAGGCTCAGTGGCCTGACGAC
The DNA here is from genome assembly GCA_004786125.1 of Botrytis tulipae. Lineage (NCBI taxonomy): Eukaryota > Fungi > Ascomycota > Leotiomycetes > Helotiales > Sclerotiniaceae > Botrytis > Botrytis tulipae. Next base: position 10,000 of record PQXH01000290.1, read on the forward strand.
GATTAAACTGATTATATTCTGAGCTGAGATGAGACGAGATGAGATCTGATATAGTGTGGTGCCAAATAAAGAGTTGAGAGAGCCAGGAAATGTATTGCGATTTAGACTTTTGGGGGGGGAGGGAAAGGCGAAGTAAATAATACCTGCCAGTAGTGTTGAGGGGTTGCTTCGGCCGACCTTAGGGTGTTTTAATTATGGTCGGAGCTTTCTGGAGCTTTCAAAGGAGGATGATTATCATAATGATTATAAATTGGCGTTTCGAGGGGCAAAGGTCAACAAGAACAAAAGAACATTATAGGTTGAGATTCCACAGTGAAAAGTATAGCGAAGCAGTAGAATGGATGAAGAGAAGTCAATCAAAAAAGAAAGGTATTGTCTCGTTATCTCGCTATCTCGCTACCTGAAATTCAAAGTGTTGCATCACACAAACCAGGAAAGGAGTCTTTTGATCACCGACCATCTCACGACTCATATCACCGAGGATTATTTCAAACTACTACCTCCATCTCAAAATAATCCTTGATTGACTAAGCATCATTTTTCTGGTGAGAAGATTCGAGGTATAGTCAGTAATAAGCAGCGTTTATATTTATTCTGCACCTATTCAATAAATAGGGAGGTGTTCAATACATTACCTATTAGAGTTCGCTTGGATACAATTACTACCCGAGTAGTGTGTCAATACAATCCATACCTACTTAACAAAAGATGTTGAATTAGAGTTCAAGCAAGCTGCCCTGGAGATATTTTGTTAAGCAGTTAAGCTACGGGCATCGGATCGTAGCTTCAAGGTATCTCCGATATACAGGTTGATCATGTACAGATCCAGGAGCTAATGACCCTTCGAAGTTTCTGGTCTTCTGGCCGGCCCGTCCTTTCTCTTGTGTTCCATTCAAACTGTACTGCTGTACTACTCAAAGGCTTTTATCACATGGCCATACTGATCCAATATCTTCCATTTTCATCACATTTGTGTCCCATACCTATTGAGCACAACTCTCTAAATCCGATACTACGGTAATAAAGTCTAGACGCTATCGGCCAATGCGGGGTTGAAGATACCTAATAGAGTGTCTACATGAACCAATGAATTCTCTACATAATTTGACCTGTTACACTGCTGAAACGAGTGGGAGACCTTATCGGCCCCAACCCAGAACTTAACAACCTCGCTTGGACTCAAAAGGGTATACATCACTGCAGCATCATACATACATAGCCACTCTAATGTTTGTGTACAACCACATCTGGTACTTTTTTTTCAATTCTTCAAATGATCACATCCAAGAAAGTCACCATGCACAATGCATCTAAGCTTCAAAATGGCACGCTGGGTTTCATACATACAAAGACATTATCTTTTATTCCATCCTCTCTGATCTTGTAACCTAGCTATTCGCCAGCTACTATAAAAGTGGCGCCTATATTATCCAACAAGATCATCTACTTTACTCCAAGGAAAAGAACAAGTATCAGTTATGTACTGATCTTAGGAGAAATGGCTATCCTAAATCGACTACCCCCTCCCCTGAATATTGCCGAGAGGCATCATAACGTAAGAAGCAGCAAATCAGATATATCTCCACGCGCTCACTGGTATCAAAAATCCTGCAAATCAGGAAAAAAACGCCAAACCCAATGCGGAGTTGTGGCAGGTATCCAAGGACTACCGAAAAGGGTAATTCTAAAAAGAAGCCACACAACAACTACCAGAAAGCGAAACCCTTCACATTTATCCATGCCAATGATCTCCCAGGATTTCTCCCAAAGGGTTCCGAGAATTCTTATTTCAGACTTCTTCTGTAAACCTTGAGGGATGGGAGCCATCTTGTGAGGGGTGCGAGCGACCCAGAAGATCCGGCCTAGGCGGGGTAGCTACGGGTGGTTCTGCAAACGGGCCATGTTCTGTAACGGGGGTTCTCGCAGGACTAGGTCTCATGACTGGGACTCCAGAGTCTCTATTTGTGGGTTCGAGAGGTGGGCTTGGTTGTCCTCCATAAAATCCCTGAGAATCTCGGTAAAAAGAGGTGCCACTCAAAGTATTCGAGTTAGGGATAGGAGGCACTCCAGAGGGATAGAAGGAAGATCCGCTCAATGTGTTTGGATTTGGTTCAGCATAACCGTCACCTCCATGTTGTAAAACAGAGGGAAGCTTCTTACCAGATACTCTGTAGAAGCCTCTTTCACTGCCTGCTGAGGAGATTGTGTTAGTTGCTGTGTTTTGAGAAGATCGCTTATTTTTCGAGAGACTGGCCAGCGCTGCAGGTACGCCCATAGCGAGTGACCTACGCTCTGTCATGCTACGGGGAGCCTGATTAGAGAAACCTGGCGCTTGGTTCGCCGAATCGCTGCCGCCAATCCCACCAGCTCCTCTACTGCTTCCACCACCTGCAACCGCCGAAGGAGGCACACTTCCGAGAGATAACATGCCACCATTCTTCTTCTTCCATCTCAATACAAACATCAGAAGAAACAAAATTGCTGCAAGACCAGCTACTCCACCAACTACACCTCCAACTATCGTGGATGTTGATGGCGTTGAAGTATTATCTGTTCCATTACCACTACTACCACTCCCAGCAACGGCAGTATTTGTAGCGCCACTACCTCCAGATGCCGAACCAGTACCTGTACCTCCACCAACGAAAACACTACTGCTAGTCGAATCTGTTTGAGATGGCGAAGAAGATGAAGAAAATGTGTTCGAGTCTGAGATCGAAGACGTTGACGATGCGGCCGAAGAAAGAAACGGAGATGATGATAAAAAGGAAGATGTTATCGTTGATGCGAAAGTTTCGAATGAGGATGTCGAAGTTGAACCAGCAAAAGGAATTGCGGTAGTATTAGTTGTGAGCGACGTGGACGATGTGGATGTTGTGGATGATGAGGAGGAAATTGAAGGAGAAGCAGTTGCATTTGAAAATAATGTTGTAGAACTTGAAAATGTACCTGAAATCGAAACTGATACTGAGACTGGAGTCGAATTCGGAATTGAGCTAGAAATTACTAAGATCATACCATTAACACATTGTTTCCCAAAAAGCATTTGAAAGTTTAACTTACATGTAGTTGAATTAGAATTAGGAGTGAGAGTAGAAAAGCTAGTGGAAGGAGTGGAAGTCGAAGTCGAAGTCGAAGTCACATCAGTGCTCGATGATAACGATAGGACGGCTTGGCCAGATGATGTAGCTTGAGCCCCGAGATCTGTAGAAGGTGTGGTAGTGATATGTGTACTCGTACTCGAAGAAGTCGAGGGTGTTGTTGTTGCTGCGGCGTGTATATTCAAAGACGTGTAGTCACTTGCTGGAAAGGTCTGGACCGCGAGCGTCGATCCATCGCTATCGACATCAACCTGTTGGACGACGGATATTGTTTGGTAGACCTCTGTAATGGCGGAAGCTTCAGCTGTCGCCGTTTCAATCACAGTCGTTTGACGTTTGTTGTGGAATTTTTGGTGTTGTTTTAAATGATTGTGATGAGATTGCCCATATGCATGCTCGTGTCTGGCCAGAAAGAGTGATGGCTCAGCGTCGTTCATGGCGTTGCCCTTTTTGTTGCAGCTGCGTCTACAGCGCTCACTGGGTAAAGCTGATTGTTTAAAGGAGTGACTTCCGCCGACTTGGGCAGTTTAATATTTACAACTTCGACGTCACCCTCATTGCCGTCGTCATGGAAAAAGAGGGCTTTTGATTTTTTTGGTGTTTTTTCGGAGAAAAGGGTAGGGAGAAGGTAGGTTGGGTTTGGTTGGGGGGGTGAGAGTAAAAAAGTGAATATTGATACCGGTAGTAGGTTACGAAAAGTAGGTACAGGACTACAGGACTACAGGACTACAGGATAGGATAGGACAGGATAGGACAGGACAGGACAGGCTCTACAAGCTTCAACAGGATCACACAAGTCACAACATCCATGGATTTCTTCGCTCAGGTACGACAGATCCACTTTTGGTTAGCTTGGCTCATAGCACGGGCCAAGAACCAATTTCCAATTTCGCTAGAGTTACCTTTGGTCCTTTTTAAAGGTTCGTGAATAGTCAGGCTGACGAATTATCTCTCCCGTTGGAAATTTTATCCTCAAGGATGCTAAAAGTGGATCCCCAGGTAAATGAATCAATTGTCCAATTATTTTATTAATAGAGAGTGACGAGGGAGAGCAGTGAGAGCAGTGAGAGGAGAGAGAGGGACGGAGAAGAAAAGAAAATTAAATCGACATGGCAACTGGTGGCAGTTATCGAATAATAAGCACGAGGCTCCAAGGGTACCCGGCCATTTTATGGGGAACAAAACGGATTTTGTCTCTGTTGCTTTTGTTGTTGTGGTTGTCTGTTGTGAACTTGTCTCTGGGCCGTTTCTTTCGTCTTTCGTCCCATAATTATCATTCTGCAAAAGGTTCTAGGTTCGCAAATACGGCTGGGTCAACGGGGGTTATATATGAATCTCTGCGCTGTTGACTTCGTAATCATCAATAAGATGAGGGTGGAATCGATGACTGAGTGTGCACTGTGGATGAAGAGGCTCAGAGGGTGGGTGTTGACTTGGTAATGATCTATCATTCGGGATTCGATGGCTTGGGTAACCATTCATATATTACGCAGCACGCGGATTACTTAGAGGAGCAAAGTGCCTGCTCTCTACCTACCTAGCACCTGGGTAAACAAATGGGAATTGTCGAGACCCCAGAGAATTAATCAAATCACATTGATTATCGTCAACTTGTGGATCGCTGCAAAGAATATACAAACTACAGACTACAGTAGCCTCAGAATGTACGTGCCCCCTTATTATGTGGGTAAAGATTTAAGACTAAAGAGTGAAGGCGAGAGACTAGAATCGAGGAAGGAGAAACTAAAAAGTAGATGGCTTCTCCTGCTGCATCATAAAGAGAGACAATCTCATCATCTTTCTGCTCATCACATCTATAAAAAACATTGAAAGGATACGGGGGGAGAGGGGGGGAGAAAGTCAATAATAAGTATCATCGATAGATGATGTCTTTCCATGTCTTTCGGTAATATTAGGATGAGCATTACGAGTTTCCCCTGATTTTCCAAGATAGGACACCACCTTCTTATAGGTACCTGGGTACATATAATATAGCACATGCCTACCTAGGTAGGTACACCGTACATATGGCACGTATATATGGCACAAATATATCGAGAATATCCGGTAATCGTCCGAATTAAATAAGATTGAAGCGAGATTCGGGTACGGGTAGAAAGAATGAATACCTAGGTCCTAGGGACTTCTCGTGATGATTTATGTACTCTATACATACATAAACTGTACGCAGGTGGGCAGGATTAGACATATTAATAGAAATCCTTTCAAGTACGGTAACCAATCTCGAGTCAATGTCTACTCGAGTTACTCTGTGTGTGCCTAGATGTACTACTGCAAGTAGTTAAGTAGTCAACTGCAAGAACGGATCACATTGTTAGTTCTCAGTCTAGTGCACCTTTGAAAATTTTAAAATGGCAACTAAACAGTCTACGGAGTAATAATAAGATCCTTTTTCTTCACAGATCTCGCTTTGAACCATAATTGCTGTGCATTAGTCTTTGAAGCTTTGATGCGGCGGTTGCAACTTACATGGCTAGTTGCCCAGCCAGGCTCGCCAGGCCAAGTAGCCCAGGACTCTCTGTAGATTGGGGCGATTCGCGGCAGTGGGTACAGTACGTTGATACCTAGGCTTACTGTAGGTATGCCGTATGGAAGAAAATGATGAATGAATAACTGTACCGGTAATGGGGAATAGACTTTTGCTTATAAGGTTGATATTAGCTAATGATTTGACTTGACACTAAAATTCAGATTCAGATTCAGATTCTGGAAGAATACCGAGATATACGGTAGGTATGAGGATTACTTTCATCAAATCATTCCAAACAGGAGGAATATTCGAAACAAATCTACCAACCTTCACCATCACCAATAACAAACATCAAAAACAACATTATGCATAATAAACGTTTTTATGCAGAACATTGTGAATGTCTATGCACCAGTTCGTTTTGGTTGCGCATAAGTACATCATTTGGCATTTTGCATCACGAGGTATAATGGCACACTGTACAGCCCCTGACGGAAACCTTGAAATCTATCAATCCGCGTATTATCTCTGCATGAATACAAATCACCAACAATACAGTGATTTATATTCAGATCGCAATCACATTTTACTTTCGAATAAAGTACTTTGAGACATTACCACTTGAACCCCCGCCCCCCTCTCTTCTCAAAAATAACATGGCTACTCCTGCTCAGTTAGCGGAGAAAGCTCGTCAAGATCGTTCAGAAGTTCCAACAATAAGATATGATACCCCGCCCCCACTTCCACCACGAGGAGAGTCTATTCAGGCCCCTCCGCCCTACACAGATGATGACGCAAAGAGGAGTGAACTCATTTCAGAGCAATGGCGTTCAAACGATCCAAGATCGTCTTCTACACACTCTTTAGTACCTTCGGAATCCAATCGAGATGGCCGTCGCAAGTTACTACTCATTTATATTCACGGGTTTATGGGAAACGAAACCAGTTTCCAAAGTTTTCCTGCTCATGTTCATAATCTTCTAAGTATTACGCTTGAAGCTACTCATGTTGTCCATACAAAGATTTATCCCAGGTACAAGTCTAGAAAAGCGATCAATTTTGCACGAGATGACTTTAGCGTTTGGTAAGAATATCTTCTCTTATCATTTTCCACGGCTAATCAAAGTCCATTATCAGGCTAGAACCTCATGAAGATGCTCTAACAGACATCATCTTGCTGGGTCATAGTATGGGAGGGATTCTTTCAGCTGAAGTTGTCCTCCAATCGCCATCTCCTCCAGCAAATCGACGCTTTCGCCATAGGATTTTGGGAACAATCAGCTTTGATACCCCTTTCCTAGGTATGCATCCTGGAGTTGTGGTTAGTGGAATTGGAAGTCTCTTCAGACCCGCGCCAGATCCTCCAGGTTCAAGAACAGGATCGTTGTCACCCGCCGGGGCAAGTTCGCCGTCGATAAATGGCCCTGCATCTACAACAAGTCTTGCAGCCACTCTCTCAGATTCGAATACTATGTATCAAGCAAGTGATGCACAAAGTATGACATCTTTAGCTACCCCACCACCCAATGATCCATATTACAACGCCCCTTTCCCCAATGATATTAGGATACCGGAACGAAAAGGATTCGAAAACTTCTTACATTTTGTCAACAAGCATGCTGAAGGTGTTGGAATAACAGGAAAGCTTAGTGGCTTGACTTCGGCAACTTCACAGTATTTTATGTCCCATTTAGAATTTGGTAGCTGTCTAGCAGATTATCCTGGCATGATGAATCGCTATTCCAAATTGCGTGCTCTAGAAGATGTTGATGATCTTGCTGAGCGAAATAATTCTGCCAATCGAAATCAAAGCTTTCAAAGACGGTTCGTGAATTACTATACTGCAAGTACTGGTCGGCTGAAGCCGCCTAAAAATTCTGCTGTCGAGGTACCTCTTAATGACAATATTGCCGCATCGAAGGCAGGAATGAGTAGTCTAAGTCTACGCGATTCTGAGATTCAGCCTTTAACATCAGTGGAAAACACAACTACGACGGACCCCAATATTGATTCTGCCGACGATATACATGTGCAGCAAGTCGAAGAACAGATGCAAGAGCTGGGTGATAGCTCAGGAGTTCAGGAACATGCGCTACCACTACCAGAAATGCGACATATTGATTCAATGCCCATCGAAGAAGACGAAGAGATACCTATGGTGGCTTTATCACATGCTGGGGACAACAATGGTGCAAACACTACTACACCTAAAATATCTACCGAACCTCCACTCCCTCCTATTCCTAATGCACCAACGGAACCTCAACCAATAGACCTTAGCCTTTACACAGACAAGGACTCTCGAAAAATTGCAGAAAAGGAGCACAAACGCATCATGAAAGCTTATAATCAAGCCTTGAAAGATCGCGAAAGTGCTCTTAAAGATCGTCGCAAGCTAATCGAGAAAAGAGAAAAGAAAGCACGACAGGAAGAGGAGAAACAAATGAAAGCTCATGAGAAGCAGAAACTGAAAGAAGAAAAAGAGGAGGAAAAGCGGCAAGCTGTATTAAATTCTAAGTCTCCTAAAGGAAAAGAGAATGTAGCGAAAGCGGAGAAGATGGAGAAGCCGAAGAAGGACAGGAAGTTCTGTATGCTTCCTGCGGAATCTGGTGGAAAGAGAGACGCCTGCTGGGTCCGAGTTTATATGGAAGGTGTAGATGAAGTTGGGGCACATTGTGGCCTTTTCTTCCCGGGGCCGCAGTACGAAAGTTTGGTCGGAAATGTAGGTGAAAGAATTGAGACATGGGTAAAGGAAGATGAAACGAAGAGAGCATTTCTCTCCAGCCGTTAGGTTTTACGACACGATTTCGATGACTTTTTTTACGATAGATACAACCACACGTATGAAGATACCCAATATTCCATGTTCGATATGGAAAAAATGATTCAATAATAGCAAATAGCAATTTCTAAGCAAGGCTTTGTTACACTTGCAAAGAATTATGTGGTGAAAGGCTTACAAACACTTCATCTTATATCCTGCTTTGTTGGGCGAGCACAGCTTCATCGTGCCTATGTACCACAAACATATTGTCCTGATGTGGACAGCAAGTACATCAATTTTTTTCCCCTTCGAATTGTTGTTGTCTTCTGAGCCGAATTTGTTGAAAACATTAACTGCCGTGGTATGATGTTCAATTGCACGTGATTGGTCGGCTAAACTTGATTCCAGAAAGGTTCTAGGCGACGCCAGGATTTCATCCTATTATCATCATCATCATCGAAATACCCCACAATATGCCAAGGGACTCCATATCCGTTTGACCGCCTTCCAGAAAACAAATAAATTCAAATTGACATCTCAATTGACTTATCTTCAACTTATCTCCAGTTTACTCTCCTCCAAATCCCCTGTATATAGGTATACATCTCGATGTCTCAATTGCTGCCCTTCGATCTTTAACTCTCCGAATTGAAATTTATCAACATGGCTACTCAATCCTCCAATCCTTATTCGCTCCCTAGTGCTCTCCCTCACAACTCCGTCACCAATTCCCATCAAGCTCCCCAAAATACCTCTGCAGCCAAATCCTGGCGCAATCGATTCAATTCCTTAAACATCAGTAATACAAATTCTACATCGCGTAGTGCGGAGGCGCCCAATGAATATGATGGCCTGCAGGCAGCGAATACCAATGCTTCCGCGAAAAGCAAACACGTCCCGAAATGGTATAAAATTAGACTTTTTAGAGGCATGATCAATGATTTGAAGAGAAGGGCGCCATATTACTGGAGTGATTGGACCGATGCTTGGGATTATAGAGTTGTGCCGGCCACGATCTATATGTATTTTGCAAAGTACGTCGTTACTAATTCAATTGAAGGTCGATTCTTCTGATACTGAGAAGAAAGGTCATGGAAATTGGCTGGGGACACGGCCAGTGACAATGAGCTAATTACTTGATAGTATCTTGCCTGCACTAGCTTTTTCTTTGGATATGTAAGTCTATTGTCGAACATATATGAAGAAATTCGTTCTGATCAGGATATAAGGTTTACAAAGACGAATATGAGTTATGGAGTTAATGAAGTCCTCCTTGCTTCGGTCTTAGGATCAGTGGTTTTCTCTGTATTTGCCGCTCAACCTTTGGTTATTGTAGGGGTTACTGGACCAATCACTGTTTTCAACTAGTATGTATGACTGTGTAAAGATCGTATTAGATTCGATGCTAATATGAATAGTACTGTTTACGATATTATTGTTCCCACGGGAGCAAACTATTTTGCATTTTTAGCACTAATTGGATTGTGAGTATCTGTTATAGCTCATAAATTGTTGTTTTTGCGAAGACTAACGGAAGCAGATGGTCACTGGTGATGCATTGGATACTCGCCATTACCAATTCATGCAACGGACTTCGTTACGTCACGCGTTTTTCTTGCGATATCTTTGGATTTTACGTGGCTTTCATCTACCTACAGAAAGGTATCCAGGTCCTTACTCGCCAAGGCTCGGGTGAGCCGTTCTACCTTTCTATTGTTATTGCTTTACTCGTCACCATCGTTGCATTCTTATGCGGTGTTGTTGGAGACAGTCCATTATTTCAACACTATATTCGAGTTTTTATCAAAGATTACGGAACTCCTCTCACGATCATATTTTTCACTGGCTTTGTACACATTGGTAAAATGAGAGATGTAGATCTAAGTACACTGCCTACCAGTAGAGCCTTCTATCCAACAACCGATCGAGGATGGTTTGTACATTTTTGGGACGTTAGAGTTTCGGATGTTTTTATTGCTATACCATTTGCCATTTTACTCACAATCTTGTTTTATTTTGATCATAATGGTAAATGATGTTTCCTCCATTTCTATACCAATCTTCCATTACTGACCTGAGTATAGTATCTTCTCTAATAGCCCAGGGAACGGAATTTCCTCTTCGAAAGCCTGCTGGGTTTCACTGGGATATTTTTCTTCTTGGTCTAACGACCGGTATAGCAGGCCTGTTAGGGATTCCTTTTCCGAACGGTCTTATTCCACAAGCTCCATTCCACACCGAGTCTCTTTGCGTCACCAAACTTGTTGCCGATACCGACGAATCAGGAGACTCAAAGGGTCATCTCAAAACAGTTACATCCCACGTCGTCGAGCAACGAGTGAGCAATCTAGCCCAAGGTCTTTTAACCCTAGGGACCATGACTGGCCCACTCCTCATAGTCATTCATCTCATTCCCCAAGGCGTCTTGGCGGGTCTCTTCTTCGTTATGGGTATCCAAGCTCTCCTCGGCAATGGCATAACTACTAAAATCCTCTTCCTTCTTAAAGATTCCTCTTTAACTCCATCGTCTGATCCCTTACGACATCTTCCCCGCAGATCGGCCATCTGGATCTTCGTCGCAATCCAACTCTTTGGCTTTGGAGCCACGTTTGCCATCACACAAACAATCGCGGCAGTTGGGTTCCCAGTCATCATTTTGGCATTGATTCCTGTTAGAATCTGGGCGCTACCAAGGTGGTTCACGAAAGAAGAGTTGAGTGTGCTGGACGGAGCGACGGCGAGTCCGTTTACAATGATTAGTGTGGGGGGTAACCATGGAGAAGAGATTGAGGAGGAGGGATTATCGACTGGCGCTGACGTTGTTCGGGAGGGTGTACTGACGAATAATCATTCTGGAGAAAGTGGAGGAAATGGGAAAGGAGTGCTGGAAACAGAGGGTGATAGTGATGAAGGACGAGCAGAGCGAGGAGAGTTCCCAGCTGGTGGTCCTGGCTCGGGAGTGGCGAGGAGGAGAGAAAGTTGGAAAGGTGAGGGGAGGAGTGGAGGGTTGGGCGAGGGTATGGAGTTACAGAATCTAGGCATGAGTAGGAGGAGTGTAAGTCGACAAGCCGAGTAGGAAAGCGTGTATGCCACTTTTGGAAAGCAACGAAGACTGAATTCATCGTTATGAAGAGGAACTATCATCAGAGTCATTGTTGAAGGAAAATTTGATTGTAATCATAATTAAAGACTTTCTGTATATATCAGAGTTTTGGCGGAATCTAAAAGTGTATTATTTTCGCTAGGGTACTCAATATCAATACTTGGACGTCGATTGACATATGATGATTTCCACTCAGAGTTGCTTCGGCGCCTGCGATGAGTCTACAAAGGGGAATATGCAAGTGCATTTTTCCTCCTGTGGTTTTGCAGGAGTGAGATGATAGGACTACTGTTATCTCGTTTGAGAATTTCCGTCTTTTTCCTTTTCTACATGTACAAATCCGGGCTATTCTAGGTGTTGAATGCATCGTGTGGGGTGCGTTTGTCAATCTCATCATGAGAGCGTCCCGTTTTTTTATGAGCTATATATATATATATATATCAATACGTTGAGTAGAGGCTCATTACATTAATAGTACTGTCGGGTATATGGATTGTAGCCTGTTGACTTTCGTTTTTTCGACTTGTTGTTCAGGCACTGTCTATCACCAGATACCAGCACCAGCCCTTGATATCATGCACTCATGGACTCAACCATTCATCCTCCAAGCATCCCCTCCAGATAAACTAGCTTAATAATAGTTTATTACCAAAATGCATGGAAGCTCATCATCGCATACGACTGGTCTTCATCTGGTAGTTTCTCAAACCGTGCCCCTTGGATCTGCTTTCGTATCGTTTCTGCTTGCATTTTATAATTTGAACCTTGCTCTTGGTCGCCATTCAGCTCGTATGCTTCCGCCAACCTGCGGAGAACGCGTGCTGTCTCGCCTTTATCACCTTTGGAGGATTCATTTAGTTGCGCTATAATAAGAATTTTGCTTAGGTCATTGCTAGTGGACTGTAAGCTATGGTGCATGTAAAAGTTAAAGCACTTCGCTGTCAAGTCAATTCGGGAGCTAAGAAAGACTTACATAGCGATATCATACTGCTTCCTCTTGATGGCTATACAGCTTAGCTTGAGTTTAGCTGCAATGGTTGTCGGATGAGTTTCACTCTCTTGTGTGAAGCAAGAAAGTGCCTGTTTCCAATATCGCTCTGCATCGTCGTAACGCCCTTGATCATAGTGTGCATTTCCAACATGATAGTCAGCACTGTATATTGAGTCAGTAGTGGAATACATAAAGGAGTGAAGACATGCTAACAGTCCGTCAAAATGATTATCCGGACCGAGAAAATCGATCGAATACTTTCGGCTCAATTCTGTATGTCGTATGGAGCCAGCGTAGTCTTCAGTGACACGCAGAAGCCTAGCGATATTTGTATGTGGAATGTGTAGAAATTTGCGGTTGTGCGATTCGGGGCATTGCATGTTAATTCTGATGCATTCCTCGTAGTATTTAAGGGCTTTCTCACAATCGCCAGTATCGAGGTTTTGGAGTATGATATTGCCATAATTATTGAGCCCATTCGCCACCTCTTCATGATTGGGAGGCAACAACCGTCTTCGAATTTCGAGGCTCTTGTCCATATATTCGTGTGCGGCTTCAAGGTGGCCGCGCTCGCATTCCATTTCGCCCAGAGTGTTGGCCAAATTCGCATAAACTAGCCCTTCCTTATCCGTACAAAGCCGCATGGCTGTCTTCATAAGCTCGAGCTCCTCTTCCCACGTACCACATTCCATCAGATACCTATTGCACGATCAACGTACGGCTTTTCAGCATCATAAAGACTAGTTCTCTGTAGGTAATCAAAAGAGCATGTTGATATTGGGCTGTTTACTGCGAGGTCTTCTAGAGCTGTAGTCGTCGCGATTGCCGTGGAAGACATGATGAAAACTTATGACAAGCGGGCAAAGTCAGCAACAACGGCTGGGCTGTGGAGTCCAGATTGAAGCTACATATAATATTGAATTCTGAGTGATGTAAGGCTGTGAGGCTCTTGTGATTGTGTTAGTTGGAGCGGGAACGGTTCCTCCTGCAGAGAAATCTCTTCCCACTCCTTGAAAATGTATGCTAACACACACGTCTGCTTTTCTTGCTTCGGTTCTTTCTCACCCGAGCTACCGAAAGGAGGATGATTATCTTCATACTACGTTACAAAAATGGCTGGTCACTATCGTAATCAGTGATAGGTAATGCCTCATTTCCAAATCAGGGGCGTACCAGAATGTACTGTCAATTGGCTCTCACGTCTTTTAAAGCAGCAATTTCTCGCTACACAATATGTAGCAATGTCTATCATCGAGCCAGCTGTTAGAGGCGTGATATCGAAATCGAAATCGAGTTCAATAGGCTGGATATTCATTCTTCATGAAACATGGCGATATAGTCTGTTGCAGATTCTATGATAGCTCGACTATAACCATATCTGGAAGGTTGTATCTAAGTGATTGGCTATCAGACAATCAAGGCGTGTGTTGTGATTATACTGCGCTTACATGCAACTGGGACCCAGTAGAGCCTCAAATTTGAGAAGTAGACAGATAAGTAGGAGCCTTTGCGCAGGTTTTCTGGTTTCTCACGAAAATCACAAACGTCTATTTAAGTTACCTCAAGAAAGAAAAAACAAGATCGAACTAGCAAAGCAAAAATTACTAGTACGTCATTCTCTTAAGACTTACTAAATGAACTCTACAGTAGCTAACAAATTACAATTTAGCCCTATAAATCTCAAGTTGCACAATGCCTCAACCGAGCCCCCCAACAGTCTGCTACTACTAGTGGCAACCTCAAGCAACCATGGAAATCTTTCATGGCAGCCAAGTACGGAGATAAGGGGCACAAAGATGTGATTACCGAGACCATCAGACCCAAGTATCAAGCCGATGATGGATCTCTTGGAGGCTAATGAATCACCTGGAAGATGGTGGAATCGCGTAGATTACATGAATGAATTGTATTCTGGTACAAATTTCTAACATCACGATCTCCAGATTTAGTTTCCCACCCGGAATCGTGAGGTTGACGGCTGCAGGAGTGATTTTCATTCATTAGCTGTGTCTCACTGTTCCTATCGAAGATCTTGCCGAGTTTCTTTTGCTGAGTTTACACAATCGTTTGGTCCAGTAACTAAAATAACATAATTAACTTTGTTATTCTGTTGTATAGTGTGTGCACATAAGTGATACTCACAGTGTTTCGGGGTCCCTATCCATTTCACAGTCTGTCATCGATTGAGACTATTTAAAAAGAAGAAAAGTGCTCGAGGTCCCAAATGATTCCATTCTTCCCCCTCCAACCCATTTTCCCTTTATTTCAATCTAACCCCCCCCCCTCCTTCTCCATCTCCTCTCGCACATCTGGCCTAACCAATAAGATCAAACAATCAAAACTTAAATATAACTCTTTCGTCATTCCTGTTTTCCTCTTATAATGGTAATGATAAGGATAAGGAAGTTGGGTTGGATATAAACTATCTGCATTGTCAATGCAGGGGCATTTCGGATAGATTGAAGGCGAAGCCACTTGATAGATCTCAGAGGTGACGTTCAAGATCTTGCAGATAGCAATTGTGTAACACCATTAAGTCATCATCTGATTGTGGACATGGAATTGTAATTCTATCAAAGAAGTCTTAGCAGGTGGTAATTCAGCCCCTGGCTTACAATATTCCGCTGGAAATTTTCAGCCAACTGAAGTTGTACGCATCGCCAGTCTGAAACGAACAAATGTTTCAATAGTCTTTTCAATTAGATTCTGGATGAAGTACTATGGTACAGGACTTAATATACGAGAAAGTTAAGCGTGTACTAAAAATTCCCTCCTCACCCATCCCCTGTCAAGGTACTCATATGCCAACCGATATCACGACCACAACATCAAAAGTAGCACAAACAACTGTAAATATAATATGTCTTTCACTAATGTACTCAACCCCGCTCCCCCCCTTCTCTCGAAGTTCAATGGTGAAGAAATGGTTGAGGACTAATGATGTGATATGATATATCTCAACCTCATGCACTATTCAAACACACTCAAGCAGCTCCATCGAGAAATAGACCGCGTCACCTCTAAAGACACACCACTTTCGCGAGCCCAGATATCGAAAATGTCGTTTCTCAAATGTGTTCTGAATGAAAGTAACTATCCCCCTACTCCATGCCTACCCCCTACTTACACACTCATCAATTTACCCCAAGCGGAAAGAAAACAAGCTGATACCCCCCACCCCCACCTCAGCCTCCACACCCAAATCCCCCACAATGTCCGCGTTGCCCTGCAAACCACGCTCCTCCCCATGGCATCTCTCCCCTCCTCATCCCCTCCTCATCCCCTCCTCATCCCCAACAACACCGGAGTAGGCTTCTCACCCTATCTCATGCATCGAAGCAAGAAGATCTACAACGATGACGCAAATATCTTTCGTCCAGAGCGATGGGAGGGATCGGAATTAAAAGGTATCGGATGGAGATTTATGCCGTTTGATGGCGGACCACGGATTTATCTTGGTCGTGAGTGCTGATTCCGTTTGTGGAGTATCAGGAGTCGTGACTAATCACGTGAAATAGAAGATTTTGCGCTGATGGAGGCGTCATATGCAGTTGTTCGCATTATTCAGAACTTTCCGAATATGCGTCTACCTCCTGGTATTCCAGTGTATCCATCTGGTATGGAGAAACAGACGCGAACAATTGTGGTTTCAAGCGCAGAGGGATGTAAAGTTTTACTTTAGCAAGGAAGTTCGGAACAATCTCAATGCAGTGAGTTGACATTACCTTTTTATGGATTCGGTGATTATCTCGAACGGCGGAATGAAATAGAGTAGAACAATGAGAACGTTCACAAATAACCATTTGAATGTCACCAAACCGCATAGATAAATTTGAGAGTTCTGGCATCGTAAAAGGGGTATGAAAAACGAATATTTTGACGTGCCGAAAGCGATTAGTATTATATTCACTCGCCGTAAAAAGCTATTGAAGGAGCTAGCGAAAGTCTACTTTGCCTTGCTACCGGATAGTCCTTTGCAAAAACGCTTCGTGATTCAAGGGCTGGGTGGTTCCGGAAAGACAGAATTCTGTTGCAACTTTGCTCAGGTCAACAGATAAAAGTAAGCACAATAAATTTTCATCGCTCTATCTCAATGATGACGCTTTACATTAGATTTTGGGAGATATTTTGGGAGATATTTTGGGTCGATGCATGCATGTCCCGAACGAAGCGCCATTCATAATTTTTCAGATATTGCCAAGCTCGACGGCGTCAATCTTAACATACGCGCGGTGAAAAACTGGCTGTCTAGTCTCGAGCACCCTTGGCTCCTTTTTATCGATAATGTCGATGATATGAGGACAGATGTCAGAGAATACTTTCCTGAGGGAGGCCGGTCTGATTCTGATAACATATCGGCTTCCGAGAAATAGAAGGCATGGGAAATGCGGTAATCGATATTACTCATTCGATTACTTGGACCTCGAGCCAGCGACAGAGCTTCTGGTAAAGGCAGCGGATATAGAGTGTCCATGGGACACCGCTACTGAATACATAGCTAAGATGATCACAAGTGCTCTTGAGTGCTTGCCACTTGCTTTGAACCATGCGGGAACACCAATAGCGAATAGATTGTACGAGCTCGAAGATTACTTGGTCTTCTATACAAGGGACTGGGATATGATTCGACAATGCTGGGAAAGATCAGGGCACATACCTGACGATACTTACCTCAAGGTTTACTTTTGTATCGAAAGTTAGAAGCAATTTGATACTATGCAGCAATAACTACTGTAACACAAGCCATCATCCTTGAACCATCTTCGATATCAGACAAAAATGTAGACCTCCTGCGCTGCATCAACCCTCATATCAACACATAGCGACACGAGCAAGTCCAAATCCGCCCAAAGCTCCTTGGGGACCAAAAGCTGCGTAAGAATCCATAGCCGAAGCTACGCCCCAATCTCCGTAAGCAACAGGCCATTGCATTGACGAAAATGAGTCTGATGTACCTACAAGGAGAGCTATGGACAGAAGTCGCGGAGCTTCAGCTCACAGTCAAGAATTGCGTACCTCGAAATCCTTGGCCACTCCATAATTGAGAACAAGACAAGCATAAAAGAGAAAATTTGTTTTCGGCTTTGAAAATTCATTCTTATATTCCATCTCCAGATCTCGAGACATCAGCTGCAAGAAACACGAGGAGAATATCATGCCTGGAGATGGATACTTGCACTTATATCACCTCAACATATAATAAAAACCTCTACTCGACGATATCAAACAAGTCGGAATCGGAGAACTTTGCTCTGGTACATGCAAAAAAGTTGTGGGATAATACTAGGAAACTTCAGAGAGATATCACATCTCCGTATCAAGATATTGAGTGCAAATACGGGGCCGTATGTTATCTCTCATTATTACATTCTAATTTCTCACTCTCAATTGAGCGGATAATAGCAGCATACTCCCATGTACCCTAATGATTCTTGACACCAGAATGTCAAAGACGTACCGTTGCGTGTCGATAAATTACTCATTGGAGCTCAAATATCATATTTGATTCCCTTGAGATGGTAAGTCTACTTCTAGAGGCGAAGCAGAACTAGGCCATGGTAATTTACAGAGCACACTTGTGAGTGAAAGCTTTGGAACGTAGATATGGAGATGCTCACATACAACCTTTTAAACATCACCAAATTGCATAGATAAATCTGAAATTTCCAAAATCGTAAAAGGGGTATGTCATTGCAGATTAAAAACCAATTTTGTAAAGCCACCAAGATAACCTATCCGATCACCGTTCCCTGTTCCTTCGTCTCTCATAAAATAATTATAGATATCATCGCAAAAAGCAAACGCAACCTGAGAATCTTCTCCACCTTGTCTTATCCTATAACACAACTATAGTCTACAAGCGAGATTGAGCAGATCCAGCAGCCTTGCTACCTGGAGCAGGAGCCAACTTCTCGGTTGCCTCTTCAATCTTGGCACCAAGAGTTGGGTCAACTCTGCTGAACATGTCATATGTGCGCTTGCGAGTGTCCTCCTTAGCAGCCGCCAGGTGCCCAGATACATTGCCAATGAAGTTATCTTGTTGACCTTCTTGCTTGCCGAGGACATCCCAGAGACCCTTAGCTTGGACGTAGTCTTCTGGACCAACCTCAGACAAAAAGCTCAAAGCAGCACCGGACCATTGCTCATGATCATTGGTAGCCTTGACAGGCTTTTGGGTGAGCTTTCGGTAAGAAGATGGGTAGTTGGGGTTGGCGCCGTAGTTTCCATTGACGGCCATAGCACCATCACGTTGGAATGGATTGAATGCTCGGAGAGGAGCATTGACTGGGATTTGTTGGTAGTTGACACCGAGACGGTGACGGTGAGTATCTGGGTATGAGAAGAGACGAGATTGGAGGACAGGGTCGGCAGATGGCTCGACACCTGGAACCAAGTGAGATGGTGAGAAAGCAACTTGCTCAATTTCGGCGAAGTAGTTCTCAACGTTCTTGTTGAGGGTCATTTTGCCGAATGGTCTCAATGGAACCTCACCCTGTGGCCAAACCTTAGTCAAGTCGAAGATGTTCCAGCGGAACTTCTCAGCTTGTTCTGGGGAAAGGACTTGAACAAAGACGCTCCAGCTTGGGTAATCTCCCTTCTCGATTGCATCGAATAGGTCTTGAGTGTGCCAATCTGGGTTCTCGGAAGCCATCTTTCCGGCCTCCTCGTTGGTGAAAGTCTTGCTTCCTTGGTCTGTCTTCAAGTGGACTTGAACATAGTTAAAGGTACCATCAGCCTTGAACCACTTGTGGGTGTGACCAGAATATCCGTTCATGTGTCTGTAGGAATATGGTGTACCACGGTCACTGAACAAGTGCATAACCTGGTGGACAGCCTCATGATGAGTTGAGAGGTAATCCCAGAACATGGTAGCATCTTTCAAGTTTGTTTGAGGGTTTCTCTTTTGTGTATGGATGAAGAGAGGGAACTTGGTTGGGTCTCGGAGGAAGAAAACAGGGGTGTTGTTGTAGACCCAATCCCAGTTACCCTCTTCAGTATAGAATTTGACGGAGAAACCTCTTGGGTCACGAGCCGAATCTGGAGAGCCCTTTTCACCACCGACAGTTGAGAAACGTGAGACAAGAGGGGTCTTCTTGCCAACTTGGCTTAACATATCAATGGTAGTGATATCACTGATATCGTGTGTAACTTCGAATTCTACGGATGATATATTAATATGATGGTGACGGAATGCATGAAGCCAAAGACAAGAACTTACCTCCATAAGCTCCGGCACCCTTAGCATGGACGACACGCTCTGGAATACGTTCGCGGTCGAAATGTGCCAACAAATCGATCAAATGGAAATCCTGAAGAAGAAGTGGACCATTGGTACCAACTCTTTGAAACTCCTCTGGGTGTCTCACTGGACAACCGTTGGAAGTAGTGTAGACTGGAGCTTCATTGTACTTGAAGGTAGAAGCGGGCTTATCGTCAGCAACCATGATTGCTATTGTATTGATGTTGTTGCACAGGTAGGTAGTATATGTAGTAGTATTGAGATGGTTGAGGACGTATATGATAATAAGATTGATGGCGAGATGGTAGAAAGCTTTGGTGATTTTAATGAATTAAAAGAATCAAAAGTAAGCTGGCACAAGAAATGGAGGGATGGAAATATATAAGTAGAAATTCGGAAAAGTACCCCTCCTTTCGTGGCAACCAATCAAAAGGAGGGGGTTGTTAACTGTGCACTTGCATTAGTAAAGGTCCCAAGGTCTGGAACGGAATTGATTAGAAAGAGGAAAGGATTTATTAGTGTAGTGTGAGGATTGATTAAAGTATTCCGCATCAAGGAAACTTATCTCGATTGGTAGTTTATTAAGAAACTTGATCAAAGTTATTTGTGTCTACGAGTATTCGAGGTAGGATATGAAAGGAAGAGTCTTTCCGCTACTCTTTTCTCTCTAGCTTGATAATATCCATTCAAAGAAACCCAACTACAGAGTACATACCTACCTCCTTAGGTAATAATACCTCGAATCCTTCGTTGGAAAGTAATCGCATGATTAGTAACATCGACAATATACAACACCCCTCCAAAACATTTCATACTTGCATATAACTCGGGGTAGGACGTAACTCTTCCAGGTCATAATACCTACTAGGTAGGTACTGGGTAGTAGATGCACACGTAGATACCTACATCGTACAGATTCGTACAGATTCGTACTCATCTGTTATCCATATCCTCGACCTTTTCTTTTTCTCGTCGAAACTTTAATTTAGTGCTTGCTTCTCCGCATTTTGAAATGCTAGGGAGGGAGGTAATTAAATACCATACCATACCATCCATACATAGCGTCATTTTCCTAATCGGTTATGGTTTGGTAGACGCTTGGCAAGGGACGAGTTTCTGTCTAGGCAGTTTGAAAAGTATCTAGAAAATATAGTAGTACCAACCATTGACTAGTTTGTGACCCCTTTTTTCTTTAGTATCAGACCAGCCTAAGTACATGCGACGACGACGAGATGAAAGTATATCCTCACATTCCCACATTCCCACATTCCCACATTGCACACGTATCTTTCGCTTTCTTTTTTGTTGCAAGCTAGTTTCCCACTTTGCCATCTTCCTTCTTCCACGCTCACCCAAAATCTTACCCGAGTCCCGACCGACCACATCAATGCCGTCACCTCCCCACCTTCCCATTGCTCAACAAACCCCTGGTCCGCTCCATCCTCAGTAATCCCAGCTCCAATGCGCACATCGATGTCACGATTTACAAAGCATGGAGCCCGGGTGGGGCGCCGTGCAAGCAAAAACCACATCGCGATGCACATGGCTCTAATGCCGAGCATCAACTATCCCCGACAACGAATGGTGAGCATGGCATTACATACAACACTGTGCAATACATCGAAGAATGTTACGGTATCTATATATCCTCTGTGAAAATGACCTGGGATATGTATAGTGAATGGGTATGACATTTCAACATGTATTATTGTATTGTTGCTTGTAAGTTGTAACTTTTTACCACATCGGGATCATCTTTCCACAAGGAGCTTCGGAAAAGGAAGGCCGGCAGGTAGCTAGGAAAATGACTTGGGATCTTTATTTCACCAAACGAGTGCTGGAATCCGCCGCTTCATATCGCACATTCATTATACCTACCTACCTAGTAGCGGCGGTAATATCATACAACGGTATAGTAGTCCTCGAGTATCTATCTCAAAGATACCTACCTACCTGTCTGTCTAGTACTTCAAACCCGTCTACGAAGGTTGAAATGGTAAATATTGCAAACCCCATTTTTAATAAAAATTATTGTTTTATAAAATCCCAATATCGCTTTTATTAATTTTACTAGATACTTAGTTATTCTTCTCAAATTTTCGAATTTTGAAACTTTTCATTCCTTTTTTCAATTTTTATAATTTTAAAACTTTTAAAGTTTTTAATAAATTTTAAATAGATTTAGAATAATATTTTTAAAAAGAAAAATATAAAATATAATAAATTTAAATGATTTTATAAAATTAGAATAAATTTATGATATTTTCATTATTTAAAGTTCACTATATATGTCACGGCGCCAACTACGTTGCCTTCATGCCTCAGGCACGGACCATTAGCGTGCCCTTAGCATACCCTACTTCCTATAGAGGGCCTCCATTCTTCCATAGCTCTTAGAACCCTTATAATACAATATAAGTCTTTACCTGTATTCTAACAGTTTGTATTATTTACTTAAAAGTTATTATAATTTCATTTTAAGAAATTTATTAAAACTGCATTCTAATTACTTTGATTATTCTAATTCTATTAAAGTTATATTTCAACCGTACTAATTATATCTATTATTAATTTATTATATACTATAAATAACTTTGTTATTTTTTAGCAAAATTATTTAATTACATTGATTATATTTATTATTGATTTATTATATACTATTTAGAAACTCTATAAGATTATTTTATAATTATAAGAGTATTCTAAAGATAATCAATTAAACACTTATACCTAATCTACCCCTATAATTCCTTTTCTTAAATTATATCCTCAACTCCATCAAAATTAATATTTCCTTGTTTATAGATTTATTTAATAATTTGAATACTATACATTTTACAGCTATCCAAGTTATATTTATTTTAATTGAATTAATTATAAATTCACTATAAAATTAAATTATTACAGTATAAACTTAAACTATTAATATTTAATTAAAGATTATTGAATTAAAAAATATAATTGAGATATTAAAAATTGTTATTCACAATAATCTATAAGCCCCATATTACCGAAAATATCTTACTACTTTTAAGAAATTTAATAATAATAAATAGAATATTACAAAGTATTAAAATTAATATATAACATTCCATAATAT
Organism: Botrytis tulipae; assembly: GCA_004786125.1. Classification (NCBI taxonomy): domain Eukaryota; kingdom Fungi; phylum Ascomycota; class Leotiomycetes; order Helotiales; family Sclerotiniaceae; genus Botrytis; species Botrytis tulipae. The sequence goes on from PQXH01000290.1 coordinate 32,790, forward strand.
AATTAATTATTATTTAATCACAAATTATAAAAATAAATTAAAATTTCAAAAGATTATATTTCTTACTAATTTACTCTTTGACTCTACTTATACAAATAATTAAATATATTTTGATATAATTACAAATAATTTACACAATTTCAATCTCTAGCTCTCTAGATAATATATTATTAAAAGATTGGGTGGAAGAGGCCTCTATATTGACTATGTTACTGCACTTGTAAGCATATTGATCATCCCATAGTATTATATGGGAGGACCAATATGCCTGTCTATGGTTCGTCTAATCTAGCCCGTTTAGGTAACTGTATTACTAATCACTACATGTGCTTAGCTCAGGTAACTTCTATTCCTTTTAACACTCCCTTATAGGAGTTATTACCTTTAATCTCCCTGATCTTCCCCACCTCTATTATCTCAATCCCAGTATATCCTTGAACCTTTCGAATACTACTCTCGCTAAGGGTTTAGTTATCCCATCTGCTACCATGTCCGATGTATTGATGTAACTCGTTGCCACCTTTTCTTTTTCAGTAAGATCCCTGATGAAGTGGTAGCATATATCGATATGCTTTGATTGTTCATGTAGGTGCGGGTTCTTGGTTAAAGCAATTGCTCCTTGGTTGTTGCCTAACAGTTGAACAGTATCTCTGTGTGCAGATATATATTCAGCCTTTCCTAGATCTTTGAGCACTTGAGCTAACTATCTCCTTTGCTTGGTGAATATCGTTATTGATATGTATTCGGACTCAGTACTTGATGTTGTTACTGAATTCTGCTTCTTACTAGCCCACGATATTGGTCCGTTATAGAATATAGCAACTCCCCCAGAAATACTTTTCCGATTATATTGATCACTTGCCCAGTCTGCGTTAGTGAAGACTTTTATAGTATCTACTGGTATGTTGTATTCCTTTGCGATTTGGTATTGTACTCCTTCGGGCCCGTATTTGAGTTTCTGAGTGATCGTAGCTCTTAGGTATCGCATTAGGTTTTTTACTCCTATTCCATGGCATTTCGCTGGCTTTGCCATGTACTGTGACAGTCGGCCTAACACGAAGGAGATGTCTGGTCTTGTGTACACCATTGGATGAATGAGACTACCTATGGCTTGTTGGTATTCAGTAACATCAATCAGTTCATCGTCTTCTGTAGTAGGTCGTAGGCATAAGTAATCAGCAGCAGGTATCTTCTTAGCATGGTGCTGAGCATGTGAGATTCCGAATTTTGTGAGCATAGCTTCCAGATATTCTTCTTAATCCAATGTGAGAGATCTGTTTGCTCGATCTCTTATAACCCTAATACCTAGAATCTTACTAATTTCCCCCAGGTTCTTAGCATTGAAGCACAAGGAAAGTATTGTAGAGAATTAATTGAGTTGATCTTTTGAGGTCGAGGAGACAATTATATCATTAATATAAACTAGTAGATTGAGTTGTCGAGCAGTGTATATATATAAGCATGGATCAGCGAGACTTTGAGTAAAGCTCTAATTGATCAATTCGGACTTTAAAAGTTGACTCCAATCTCGTCCAGTTTGCTTAAGGTTGTATAAACTTCTCAATACACGTAAGACGCGTTTATCTGATACCTTGAGTCCCTGAGGTGGTGTGAGGTATATCTCTTCCTTGAGATGGGATTCTGTAAAAGCATTCTTTATATCGAAATGCCAGCATTCCGAGTTCTCTTTCGCAATGATCGCTAAGAACAAGCGGAGCGTGT
>PQXH01000291.1:0-33970 GCA_004786125.1 Botrytis tulipae
GAAGAAGAAGAAGAAGAAGAAGAAGAAGAAGAAGAAGAAGAAGAAGAAGAAGAAGTAGAAGAGCATTCCTAGTGCTATGTATAAGTAACATATCAATTTGCAGGTCTATTTTCTAGGAGTACGTAAAATACACTACTGGCAATCCTTCCATAATAAACTTACATATCCATCACATTTTGAAGTCTAAGACAAGGGATAGAAAGGCATCACAAATGGCTTCCGGTAATTATTTGACGCCCGACACTGTCTTGACGTTGAATCTGATGGCCGTCAAATTTCAGTCGTCAGATTTCAATTTTGTAAATGATCAGCATTGGGTCCTCGAAGTAGCCCAATACATCTTGGAGATGGAAATCATTCGTGGCCGGAATGCTCTTACAGTAAGACTGAGTCCGGGGAAGTTTTTTTTGGTGGAATTCTGGTTCAATTGTAGAGTTGCTTGTTGTGTTAAAACCGTGGTGTGTAAATGTATTGCGAGAGATGAAGAGAAATATCTGCCGGGTTCTCGGGAAACATATAGTAACGTGGTGCTGTGAACATGAAAACGATACTGAAATCATGGTTGACAGACCGAAGAGTTTTCTGCTGCTATTCTGAGAACGATGTGAGCAATCTTGCATTGATAAAGATACTTCACACGCTTGGAGTCAGGTATACCGATTGTTGGAAAGTGTGGTTGATAAAGATATGAGAAGCATAAGTAGCGGACTTGAAGAAGTTCCACATGAGAGGACATTGAAGATCCATGAAATAACATAAAACAGTGCTAAGTTGTTCTGCTGTTGCATATTTAGTCTTTAGGTCAACACGCACTCGATATTATTGGTAACAGAGGAACATCAGCCGCAAGCTTCTGTCAAAGGTGCGAATCCGAAAGTTTGATGAAGGACAGAAAAAATGTCACATATATCGGCGTCGTGTATCTTGTGATTGATTGAGAGATAATCTAGGAAAGGCAAGAAATCCTTTAATACGCGATATTGATAAAGTGCGGCAGAGATGGTGTTCACATTAGTATTCTGAAACGGGTGGGGTACTTCCGTAGCTTAGACACAAGAATTTTTTGTAAAAGATATTTGGAAATATGTGATTATGTTATACATAGCATATAAAAGGCGAACCCCTCCAGGACTCGCTACTGATTCACCGGAGGGGATATAAGCTATTTTAGCTATCAAACAAAGAGAACATCAGCGTATCGCTGCCGTTATTTGTTTTGTTGTATGACGATAGTGCCCAGCTGTGGAATCAAGGTATTCAGACCTATCACCTGTCATAAGGAGGGAATGGTTTCAGCCCAAATTCTTGGTAAGATGGAGATCTTAACCTTTTGCCTTGAAATAAGGAAATCATGGTATATGGATTATGTAGCAATATACAATGTGTAGTCTCATAGAAGTTGAAGCCCTTTGATGCTACAAAAGGAGGAATTAGAAGAAGGGGGAAGCAGTCGGCCCCTCGCCTCAATGAATAAAGGGGGGAGGGGAGATAGGAAGAGAGACGAGAAAGGAGAAAGGAGAAAGGAAAAGAAAAAGAGCGATGTAAATACTCCAATTGGATAACTTGTAAGGTAGGCTTCAAAACAACGTGTGCAGCAGCACACCCCAGATTGTAGTGCAATTTCCCTATATAAACTAAGGCTCTATAAGTATTATCAGATGGATTATCACAGTTAATTGAAGTTTAGACATTTTCTGATCCACTTTATCGACACTCTCATCCAGGAATAGGAAATCACGGTATAATCTTATTTCATAAAGGTTTAGTGTGAAACAAAGCTGTTGAATTTATACGGTGATAATCACTGTTTAGGAAGTCTGAAAAGCATAAGAAGCTAAGATACGCATGCAGTGTGAAAATCCCCAGATTGAAGATGTAAAACTAAACTAAGATCACCACACTTATGGCAATTGAGCGAGCATCAAACATTGTAACGCGCAAGCCTCATATCCCTTAAAAGAACAAAGGATATTGATATCATTTCAGTTGAAAAGCTGGACATTGAATCATTGCTGCAGCACAAATGAAGTGAAGTGAGAGGCACTACACCAGCAACAACAAGAAACATCCGCGACTGCATTGCGATGGGTCAATGGTAGACATTCCCATTTCGAGATTGCTTAATCCAGGTGCTAACAAAGTCATGAGAGGGTCATCAATTCAGAAGCCGAACACCATAACAACAGGTTAGTTCGGGACTCGGCAAGGATGACACAGGGGCCGATCCGATAGTCTCCCGACAAGAATTTTCTGGAAATGTGCGGGTTGGTGGTTAAGCAGCTGTTATTAGATATAGCGGGGTAATCATGAGCTGATAAATGCATGTGATCTGCCAAAGTACCGGCTTGTCGGGATGAAGCGAAGACAAGAAAAGAAAACATATGAAAATTGAGGGGATTCCCATGTGTGGAGTGTCTCGAATCCGATGTGTCTTGAGATACGATATATGATTTGCTGCAGAAATTAGGGTGGTATTGGCATTGCAGTTTCTAGGCACAGACAATGTTGAGTCTAGGAAGACAGTCTTTTGCGGCTGGGCCATTGATCATGATTGATGAGATACTGTTGGTGGGGTATCAAGTGTGCGTACATCTGTAGAATTGGGCTTGAGAGCAAACCTGTGAACGGTGAACGGTGAGAATAAACAGGATGCACCAATCAGATACATGAGGAGGAAGCATCGGTAGGTAAACAATCTTCTCACAGGTACATAAGTAGATAGAATGTACGTTGTTGTTGGCGACTAGTTGTGTATAAGGTTTGATTCGTCAAAACCCAAAATAGGAGTGGTGGAAGGGGCCGAACCTGGTATGGTCGAGTGAAAAAGAGGACTAATTCGTGACCTTTTAAGGTACGGGCGGGACCGATATTTATAATATCGGCGATGATGTGAGCTAGACCGCTGCAAAAGATCTTGAGAAGTTGAGATCTTGACCGATAGTGCAACACCAAACATCAGTGCGGTCATTGTTCTTGTCTTGATATCGTATATCGTAACTGCACGTCTCCAAGTCTAATCTAATCCTCCACGTAAAGGTTGTCTGTCGTATTCACATGTGGATTTGATGAAGTATGCTTGCGGATATCCCCAATCTTGGAAGAGTGGAGAGAACAGTCCGTACTCGAGTCGATGTGGAATCGATGCGTGGCTCGTATATTATATTCCGTCCATGCTGAGTAGTTGGATGGATGTTGAGTATATATTCGGGCGAGGAGTTGGGTTTGTTGAAAAAGACTGAGAGCAGATCTACTTCAGGGGTTATAAAATTAGGAACATAAAAGCAGCCTTGAAGAAACAATGAAGCAATGGAGTTGAAGGAAAAACCACTGCATAAGCGATACATTTAAAAGGACTATCCTGTCATTGGAGGATGTAGGCGTGGAGGGAGGTGAGAGGGGGTTGTACAAGCTCGTTGTGCTTAATGGAAACAATGGCAGTCTCGAGAGAAGTGACACAGGAATCTGACTGAAAGAGAAATGCACCTAATGTGTGTGTACATGAATGACTACTTGGTACATCGTGAGACTTTGCATTCACAAGAGAAGAGTCAACATTTGTTCATGTGCTGACACAGCAAGAGTAGCCTCATCACCCAAAATAGACTTGTCCTCGGATACAATAAATGATAAACACTTACTAATTACACTTACACTCTTACACTTTTACACTTGCACTTACCTACATGAGTACACACTAGTAGCCTTCTTATTACTTGCTAAGATCTAGTCATTCCTTGAGGTTATGTAGATATGATGATTCGAAACAAGTGAAGACCTCAAAACAATTCATGACATTGGTAGTTCTCTTGATATACTTATACCTAGCCAGGTACTCACAGACAGGGACTCGAGTAGATGGCTTTGAACACTCTATCATCATCGTATTTCAGTATTATTCACCCGCACCCACATTCGCATTCGCATTCCCATTCCATACAAGATATAAACCGTTGGCTGACTCGTGTACTTACTCCATACATTTCGAGATGCAGTCAACAGTCCATGATAGTCAACAGTCAACCAGTCCTAAGCAAGGCATAAAGCTAAACTGATCCTCCACCTTGGCTATTCGTCTTCTCCTCTCCCAGATTAATCTCACCACCCCCTCCCCCTTCGTAACCCCTTCGTAACCTTTCATCCTTCCAACTTTTCTTACCTCTCTAATCCCATGCATCACATCACAGTACAGGCAGTCTTACTATCTTTGTGAAGAAACGAAATCATTTCCCCCAGAGCGAGGATTTGTATGTATGTGACTTGGAATAACTTCAAAAGTTTCAGTTATCCCACCATATAAAATTAACACTGCACGATTTATACCGGAAAGAGATAAATACAAGAAAAAGAAAGGAAAGGAAAGGAGAGGAAAATCCGAATCACCGATATAACATAAGAAAATTAAAAAATTTCCCCTCTTCTCTTTCTACCTAAAGACTCTCTCGACTCCGTCTGGCTCTCACGCTCATCTTATTTTTTTTCTTCTGTTCCTGGCTCCACTGCGTGCTTTGTACGGCCGTTCTCGAACCTTTGACCTTTTTTTAAGGCGATAAACGAGAGCGCGCTTGTTGAAAATACAAGAGAAATCCGACAAGCCGTAACAACTTCATCCCTCGACTTGACAACCACGAAATATTTTCGAGTCGACAAAGATTACTTTGCGAAACTTCATCGACGATTCTTAAGACGAGATTATCGCATCCTTTGCGACATAAAGCGGCGATTCAATAATTTAAAAAGGACCGGTGAATAAATCATAACAAATCACCTCTTTTTCACATACCTGTTTACTCAGAGTTCTATTCAGCTTAATACAGTTGGTGACTTCTCGAGCTCAATTTGTTAACACTGCCACAACATCACGACATCAAGAAAAAGACTCCTTGAAGAGTAATTTTGACGTGGTTTTCATCAAAGAAATCCATTGAGGCGGATTCAACTTCATTGTAAGTTGTCCGAACCCTCCTTAATTCTTGTTGAGCTTGGCTTCCAACATAATCAAAAGGCTCCATCTACCTACACCAAGTTACCTTGGCCTAGACTAATCCATAACGCGCAGCAGATCGGGAAGTGAAGTGAATTAAAGCCCTAGCGTAAACACATCTACGACCTTATAATCCACTGTCTTTTGACGTCCACCTGCTGCGGATTACATTACAACACCTACAGTCAAATTCTCCTGAAGGAGGACAAACGCGATGGCAGAACCAGAAGTCGATCTCGACTCTATCATTGATAGACTGCTAGAAGTTAGAGGCAGCAGACCAGGCAAACAAGTACAGCTTTTGGAACAAGAAATTCGTTATCTTTGCACCAAGGCTCGCGAAATTTTCATCTCTCAACCCATCCTCTTAGAGCTCGAGGCACCAATCAAGGTATGATATTAAGCATTCATTTGTTCAATGCGCTAGGCTCGCAAAGCAATACTGATTGAATGGCATGATTACAGATCTGTGGTGATATTCATGGTCAATACTACGATCTCCTCCGTTTGTTCGAATATGGTGGATTCCCTCCCGAGGCTAACTACCTCTTCCTTGGTGATTATGTTGATAGAGGCAAACAGTCCCTCGAGACGATCTGTTTGCTCTTAGCATACAAAATCAAATACCCAGAAAACTTCTTCATCCTCCGCGGTAACCACGAGTGTGCCTCCATCAACAGAATCTACGGTTTCTACGACGAGTGCAAGAGAAGATACAACATTAAGCTATGGAAGACATTTACTGATTGCTTCAACTGCCTCCCCATTGCAGCAATCATTGACGAAAAAATCTTCACTATGCACGGTGGTTTGAGTCCAGATTTGAACTCCATGGAGCAAATCCGTCGTGTCATGCGACCAACTGATGTGAGTCCACCAGATAAAGCTTTTCATTTGCCAGCTCTCAATGTGCCATGGGAGGAGGCCAGAGCTCTTGCTGATATGAAACTAGATTCCTGATTGCGGTCTCCTTTGCGATCTCCTCTGGTCTGATCCAGACAAGGATATCACCGGCTGGAGCGAAAACGATCGTGGTGTATCATTCACATTCGGTCCCGATGTTGTTTCTAGGTTCTTACAAAAGCATGATATGGATTTGATATGCAGAGCTCATCAAGTCGTCGAGGATGGTTACGAGTTCTTCTCAAAGCGGCAATTGGTAACACTCTTCAGTGCGCCCAATTACTGTGGAGAGTTTGACAATGCCGGAGCGATGATGAGTGTGGATGAGAGTTTGTTATGTTCATTCCAGGTAGGTCGCAAATGCAGTGTCCTCATTTTTATGAGTGTTATATTAATTTTCCTCTTCCAGATTTTAAAACCAGCGGAGAAAAAACAAAAGTACGTCACAACAGGTGGTCTAGGTGCCTCCAGCAGGCCCGTCACTCCGAGGAAAAAATAAAAATGATCAATTACGAACTTCCTTTTGTGTAGCAGGTTCGGACGCAGATAAGCTTAATTCGCGATTTTCCACGCAACGAATATCGCCCTCGATCAATATGCGCCCTTTCACCGATCGCTTCTCTTTGGGATCCGTCATCTCACCAGACTTTTGCAAGTATCCTCCAGACCTCGATCTCGACCAAATATACCTATTTGCGCGACACCTTCCGCATCCTACCTTTCGTTTCCTTATTCCTCTCATTGCCAAATGCGACTTTGTACACAACAACTTTTCCATTACGCTTTTCGATCACTAACACTAAGGATTCCACTCGATACGTTTTTCCCAACGACTTTCGGCCGAATCACGACCTTTTGCTTTGAATTGACATGCCAGCATTTTCACGACATGACGATAGATACATGGGACGTTATTCGGGCGAGTTTCGGTTTTCGGGTATTGGCATTCGGATTTTGGGATTCTGGTTTTCATAGAAAGGCGGGAGGGGAATTTTCAGAGAGAAGGCTCATGACGGGTAACTCATAATATTTGTGTTCATACGTTTGAGAAGGGGGGCAATTGATTGTGCCGGGCAACGAGATAAAGAAGGGAAAAGGGAAGGAAGGATGTGCATGGGTTGAGCACAGAAAGCAGAAAAAATAACTCAACGATGCGAATTGTACCTTTGTTCTATGTAACTGACCTTTTTTTCACTACACCTCATTTGACACTTTTATGGGATGAGCTATGCTTGTTGATTGATTTTATTTTATTTGGTTTGATGAGTGAAATTGTGCTTGTTAAGACTTTGTGTATGTTGAGGGGGGGATAGCGTGATGATGGTTTAGGGAATGGTTTGCATGCCGTATGGGCAATTGCGTGGTAGGTTTGTCAAACTCTCTTGCATCTTTTCTTTTGATGTTCATTCTAGGTTGAAGCTTTTCATAGCTTTAGCTTTGGCTCAGGTTGGCCATTGCCTAACGTATATTTTCTTACTTTCTTAGGTTGCCGCCTGTCTCTGTTTAGTCTTGGTTTGTCTTCTTTGTGTGGGGGCACACTGTGTTATTATTATTATTATTATTATTATTGTTATTGTGATGATGATGATAGTTAGACCTGATGATTGCAGAGATGCTGTGATATGGGTAAGTTTAGGTAGGTATTGAAGCAGATAGATAGATAGATATCCCTCTCGAGGGCGGACAAGCACAGCTGGAGACAAAATGGCAATAGGTGGGAGATGGGGGAGGAGGATAGGATAGGATAGGAGAGGATCATCCATGGGTGGTGCACAGACTGTTGTAGGAAGGAAAGAAAGAAAGAAAGAAAGAAAGAAAGAAAGAAAAAAACTTTGATTTGTATTGTCATTATAATTATAATTATAATTATAGTTCTTGATGAGTTGGTTGCGATTGATGGGGATTTTTTTAATTTGTGTTATATTGTATTGTATTTGATTGTATTTGATTGTATTTGATTGTATTTGATTGTATTTGATTGTATTTCATTGTATTTCATTGTATATCGTGGTGTACGATGTATGTTTAGTAGTATTACATTAGTACTATTATTACCTACTTATGGTACAAGTGTCTGAAACTTTGTATGAAGAAGATGAGATGGGTGATGTACGATGTAGATCGAGGGTTAGTTTGGATGGATGGTGGATGAATGGGTTAGGTTGGGTTGGGTTGTTTAATTTGATTGTTTGGGGAGGGGGGTGGTTTGGCCTGGACGGGCTTGATTGATTGGTTTTTGTTTGGGAGAGAAAGTTTATTGAAATGAAATGAGATTGGGATTTGGAGTGATTTGGAGTGATGTTTTTTGGGGGGGGGGATAGATAAAAATCTTTCAATTGTTTGTTTGATTATTTGATTATTTGGAAACTTGGAAAGTTGGGCAGGAGGGCGGTGGGGAGAGTGTTGCGAGGTGAGTCTGTGCATTTATTTGGATATATTGGTGGCTGGATGGATGGAGGATGAGAGGATTGGGCTCTAGGAAGGGAAGGGAATGGTATGATGGGAGGTAGGTGATGGTGTGGAAGGAGGTAGGTAGGTGGGCTTGGATTTGGATTCTGATGGGGGTTTGAGGTGGTATGTGTGTGACTTGGAGTGGAGGGGTGGGAGGAGAGGAGGAGATGAGGAGATGAGAAGGAAGAAGGGGGCAGAGGGATGTTGATATATATGGATGTTAGAGTATGGTATGGTGTTGTACGGTTGTAGATGTAGATGTAGATGTAGATGCAGATGCAGATGTAGTTGAAGATGTTGTAAGCAATGGATTCATGGTATTTAGAAGTGGACTTTACCAATTGATCTGATGTAGGTAGACACTGGCCATTTTCTTCTCTGGAGCTTATATATCAGATATGAGGAATATAGGGCTCCTACGTAACCACCAAATAATATATACAATATGTTTCAACATTATTCTCTCGTTCTCTTATGCTCCTATCCCTATTCCTCTTCATCCCAAACCCCCTCCAAATCCACATGTACCCTTATCTCCTTCTCCCCCATAACCCTCCATATATTCTTCAACTGTTTGTTGACCTCTTCATCTCTGCTGATCTCATTCTTTCTTTCACCATTGCCATCGTTACCACCTATCCCACATATATTCTCAAACCCAACCATGTAGATTCCCTTACACCACGGCGTCCTCGCTATCGCTTGTTTCCAAAGCTCTACTATTCCATTTGCTTTGCGATTCATTTCTTCTCTGCTAACTTCCCTACTAGCGGACCCTGGTCCAAGTATCAAAGCTTTTGATGATAATACGGATGAAGATGAGGATAAGGAAGGTAGAAACTGAGGGTATACATCACAGAATAGTAGATACAATCTCCAAAGCGCACTCGAACTCGCCAGTCCAGAATCCAAGTATGATTTTGAACCTTTAAGATTCAATGCCGAAACGAATATTGAGTTTATCGTATTGAGGTTTGGAGATGCAGATTGAGTGTTTTGAAGATAGTGGTGGATAATGTTGAGATAGAGGGGTAGCATGTTATGAGTTGCAGAAGTCGAGTTATGCAAAAGATCAGAGAATAAAGTGCTCACAGTAATAGGGCTCATAAGTTTCGTAATTCCGAGTCCCGGGGATGTGAGGAGGGAAAAGAAAATCGTGTTGTTTGGAAATAAGCGTAGCGAGGTGGTGAGTTGCGAATGAAGGGTCTGAGGACGATAGGGGCCAGATTTTGCGTGGTGATGTAGCAGACGGGCTGTGGATTGGTGGAGGAGAGATAGGGGGTAGGCTAATTGTGGTGAGCTTAAGCGGGAAGAAAGTTGGACGGAGAATGCGGTGAGAATTTCGAGAGCGGAGGTGATGTTTCCTTGTTGAGGAGCCTGGGGCGCGCTTGTGGAGGTGGTGGTTAGGTACTTGAGAAGGGCAAGGAGTTCGGTATACAGGACTGCGTGTGTAGGATTTTGGATGGTAAGGAAATGGTCGCGGGCGGAGGAGAGATGTTGTTGGGTTTTGAGGAGGGCAGTTGGAGTTATTTCGGCGGGGGTGGTTGGTTTGGGAATACCGTGAGGGATTGAAAGGAGGTGCGACAATGCGGTTTCTCTACATCCGATTGAGATATTTGCCCATATCAGACTTTTCCAGAGGTGGGCTGAATCTTTATTGTCGTTGAGGTCTGGCGGAGAGACCGTAGATTGATTCATCCCTAAAGCTGCAGTGTAGATTCCATTTGACATTTCCTGGTTGCCTTTTGACCATTTGATCATGGCGTACGCATTGTAGAGCTTGAGACTGCAGGAATGTTGTTTAATGAGAGTTTTAGCGACCTTCTTGATGGTGGTGGGCTCGTTTATCCATTCAAATGCTAAGTAGTATTCTGCGAAATCTTCTATTGGATATGATTGTGTGAGTTGTTTCAAAGTGTTGCGAACCCACGAATAAGAAATGGGTCCATTGTCTTCATTACCGTATACTTCTCGCCATGGCTTGAAGCTACTGAACCAGCCGTTGCTAAACATAGATTCTGGGGCCATTGCAAGAGTCGCTGTAGGAGTTGCGAAGACTGACGACGCTTTTGTTTCTTCGCTCTCGATCGATTCCTCAATAGATTTCTTCATGTACTTCTCTTTGACCCATCCAGAATCATAGTCGAGCATCTCGTTATATAAGCAAGAATCATGGCTCCAATCTACCCCCGACTCATGATCTTGAGTAGGCATAGAAGGCAAATGACAAAATATCAAAAACGCATTCAACAGAGATCTTCGTAAGTACTCGGCAGAATTTGGCAATAGCAAAAGAAAATTCTCGATATCAGTGAACAGAATGACCCTATAAGGATCATCTTCCACAGTATCATCCATGGTTCTTGCAGGTACTCTAGAAGCTTTGCTACGAGAAGATTCTGCGATGACCCAGCTTTCAAAGAGGTTTTGGCCATCAAGTGACATCTCTGGTTCATCAGTCTGGGCATCTGGAACTGTTGAATCATCTCCTGTTTCTGCAAATCTTTTCCAGCCTAGAGAGCCTGGCTCCCCAATCCGTGGAACCTCTGCCTCCCAAAACTCACCGAATAGCTCAATTGTTCCGTTTTCCACTAGCACTGGCGCCTCATGCTCAGTGCGTATGGATATCTGTCCTTGAAAATTTATCTCCAAGATACCTTGCCAAATTGCCACTGCGAGTTCAATGAAGCCTGATTCACGGATGAAAAGAGTGGCCCTGAGCACTACATATAGGAGCTGCTCGTAAAGTAATTTCACAGAGCTCCATTCTGGCGCGGCGCTGATGCTATCCTTCAAAGAACGAATCCTGCCGAGGAATACTTCACGTACATCCTCATATCTAAATGTTGAAAAGTTACTTTGTCTGAAATCTAAGTACTTTTTCCATAAGACGAGACTATTGATGTTATCCTTTGCAATCTGTGCCCATCGCTCAGCTTGAATCTTTATTTCCCAAATCTTTGAACCCTCCGCCATCAGGCCAAGAAGTAGTCGCTCGCGGTCCTGTAGGTAGTGGATCTTATTCAAAGCCTTTTCGTACATGTGTATTTTAATGTCCGCCGTACTTCTGATCTCTGCATTAGTGATGCGACGACTTTCATCCCCTGCTCTTAGAAGCATATCTTGATGCTCAATCAATGCAAGCCACGCGTCTACATCATTTGGGGCATGCTCTATTCGTCTGGATAGCTCTATATTTTTCTGTTTGATTGAAGACTCAAGTCTCATAGTTCGACCAGCATCCGACCCTGAGGAATCACTATCTGAAGCATATTGGAAAGCGTTATCCTGAGGCTGATTAGACGTTTTGGCTTTCCCTTGTATTGAACGATAATGAGTATCATCATGGTCAGATTCTGAATTCGAACCAAGTTCTCGATCCACTCTCTTTCGCTTTTTACCTCTACTAATCTGCAGGGGAACGAAATCGTCATCGTGCAAGAAAGGTTCCTCGACCAGAACCTCTGAACGGACCTTCAAAAGGCGAGGCCTGTCTCTCTCAACTTTAGAAAAAACGTATTTCTCTCGATTATTGGATCTGAAGTCTCTCAAACTTGTAAGCACAATACCCTTATCATCTGAATAATCTCTGTCAATTCTTGTGTCTCGAGGTGCACCAAGAACGCGACCGGCCCCAGTTCGATGAAATGGTGGCACACTGTAGCGGTGATTGCTTCCATATATCAGGTTCTTCACATCTCCTTTTCTGTCAACAACATAAATGTCAGAGGCAGTTTCGGATCCCGAGACATCTGGTTGATGTTTGGTGGACACATCGGTAGAGCTTCTTTGAATCAGTTCCTCATTTAGAGGCCGATGATTGTTAGACGAACGGCCATCTCTACTCCGAGATCTACGGCGTGAGCTATATCTTTCATTATTTTCCTCCCTATTCCTGTGCTTCTCTCGACTCCGTGATCTGTGGCGGGAGTCACGTGTATGTGACTTCTCCTTGCTCCTAGACCTATGGTTCTCTCTACTTCTAGATCTGTGGCGCCGACGATAATTTCTTGGACGTTCTTCTTCCTGGGTATGTTGTCTTGTCGCTAATTTGTGTTTATCCTCCTTTTCGGAGTCTATAACTGCGACAGTGCTAGAAGGTTTTGAACGGAAAGATGCGAATTTGGGAACGGGAGGATTTGCTTCCGTCATGATTACTAGCACGAATTTAATCAATAGTATGGCTACCAATGCATTCAAAGAATACACTCGATGAGGACGGGTTGATCTATTGTGAATTTACTAATGGTTTATTTATTTACAATGTTACTGCTGTAAACTTGGAACTTTACTCTTAAAGCAGCAGTATCAGCGGGCCGAATATTTATCCGACCAAATTTTTCGATAACGATAGAGCTGGAAATTTTTATTGAGAAGTTTGAGTGAAGTAAGCGTCGAGAAATAATATTCTTGAACTTCGACATGCCATAATTTTGTAACACTGTGGTATCGATAATCACACAATGGCTTCTTCACTTAAAGCACAGTTGGCGCAGATTGCGACCAATTCAACCAATTCATTAAATCTCAAGGCGCAAAAGGCTGCGCATTCAAAGTCTCTGATTTTTGAACCTAGAGTCGCGGCATCACAAAGTTTCGACACACTCTACCCATTATGTCACGAAGGATTTCAAGAACTATGTCTACTCGATGGTCGGTTCCTTGAGTTCCAGAAGACAATCTTCAGCGAACAAAGTCAGACGGTGGATCGTACACAGCTGCCAGTGGCAGAGATTTCCGAATTAGACAAACGGCTGGAGGCATTCTTAGGACTAGTCGGTGGCCGTCTACGTCTGAATCCAGCAATCAAAGCAGTTGAGTGGTTGGTGAGAAGATTCAGGTTTGCCTCTCGAATTCCAACTTTTTGTTCTCGGAGCTAATTCATGTAGAATTCACGAGTACAATACATCCTTTCTCTTGACAACTTTCTTACCCTACCATACCCTACCTATATTTACAACACTACTTTCCTTAATACCATCGAAGATTCCGGCAGAATATCAATTCTTAGCACCATATATTCGATCCTTGACCCAACCACAAAGAAGGCCAATTGTCACAGCTGCGACTGATAGCACTATTTTCGCCTCGACACTCAATGCATATGTTTTGCGCATATGTAAAGCTAGGCAGCATTATCCTGCTCTTCTAGCTTTTTGGGCTGGTATCATGACTGAGGCTACGAGTAATATGCTGGACAAGGCCCGTTCTGGGAGAAGAGGAGTTCAACAACAAAACGAGCAGGATGTGATAATGAGATTGCTACCAACTCTCAACGAAGGTCTTTCGATGCAAAAGGTCCCGGACTTGCGAATTGGATGTTACATGATCTTGTCAATCTTAGCTTCCAAAGGAGGATTGGACGATAAACTCCTGACAGCAATGATGGAAGCATTGGTTCTTGGTTGGACTAGCGAAACCGTTCGTCCTGGATTGGTCTGTCTTTCAATTTTGGCACAACACAGGGGCGCAAAGCAGATCACAAGACGTGTAACCAAAGAGCTGCTCAAAGTTCCGGATCTTGCAACTCAATTGATTGAACTAGGAAAGGAGCGACGAATCGACCGACTTTCCAATGGACTATGTCTTGCCCTCGTTGACAGAATAAGTAAAAGCGGAGAAGTTCAAGGCCTTCCAACCATCGAGAAGATTGTAGAACATAGTCTTCTTAGCGACGCACAAACTTCTGTAGTTGTGAAGCATCTACTGCTAGTAGCGCATCGTGTTGATGATGCTACAGATTCCGAGAAGAACACTCGAGCGCATCTCGCATCATCTCTTGTTGCGCTAACACAACTTTCTGGCCACGTAGGGACTGTTATTCAAGGTGCATTAAAAGAGACGGATGTCGATATGGATGAATTAGAACTGAAGCTCTCCACCACAATTAGACGAATAGAAGCAGCAAAAGAGGCAGATGAAGATGTGGTAATGGGAGATGATGATACGAAAACAGAATCTCGACCCGATTTCCGTCAACTAGTTGAAAACCTTCCACAAAGCAGTGACAAGGAGACCTCATTCTTAGCGCATGGCGCTTCCCGCATCTACCAAGATTTGTGTCAAGCATTTTTGGTCGCCGCGGTCAATGCCGGCGACTTGGATGTTTTTGATGAGCTACCTGTCATGAATCGCGCAAGTGCCCTGGAAAAAACTCCATATCTCACATTTTATATTAGAATTTGGTGCGGCCCTTATCCGGTCATGGCCCGAGTTTCTGCACTTCACTTGGTTGCTCGATACTTATCAGGACATGAGAATGCAAGCGTGGATATTCAAGGAATCATACCATATGCAATTTCAGCGCTTGCAGATCCTGCGCCTAAAGTTCGCCGTGCCGCAGCAGAGCTTATCCTCAAAATTGAGACATTTTACCCGGCTGGCGCAATCACAAAGAAAGCATCGAGCTCCCGACAACAATGGGCATTCGATGATATCTATGGCCCAGGTGAAGGAACTCAAGAGACGAAATGGTTGTCAATTGATAACGCTACTCGTCTTTTGAGAGAGGTTTTGGTTCCAGCTTTGGAAGAATGTGTTCTCGATAAAACCCACATTGAGTCCGTAGTGGAACAGTCTTTGAATAGTCCTCGTGCTTCTGCAGAGTCCAACAAGAAGAATGATTTACGCTTGACTCAAACTACCCGCGCCTCGATTTTGTCATTCCTATCCAGTCACGTCATTCACACACCTGTATACACGGTCAAACTCAGACTTCTTGTTATTCTCAATCATGTTCGTAGCATTGCTAGCACTACTCGAACCAAAGTTCTACTTCCAGTACTTCAACAATGGGCATCCCTCAGTCCAGAAGTAGCATTGCAACACTCGAAAGATGAACAATTTGCCATGGCAGACTTCGATAAACAAGCAGCTACGACCGTTGTGGCTAATGACAAAGAAGGCTTGCAATTCTTCACTCAAATTGTGCATGGCGAAATTGCTTCGGATCGCCCTACCCTTCTTGAGGCCGTATTTGCAAGACTGCGTGAGATGTGGACGTCTTTGAAGGGTGATGTGCAGCTGCAGACAGCTCAAATGTTGATGGACGCTTCCCAATCTTCATCCGAGGGATCTACCAAATCAGCGGAAGAAGCTTTAGAACTCTTACGAAACGCTCCTCTTTCAACAGAAATTCTCCTTTCTTTCCTCGATCAATTACCTACGACGGCGAAACTTACAGATGCTCCACCTGCAAGTAAAAGACGGCGAACTAGCCACGGCGAAGTTGCTAGAACTTCTTTACAGGACCCCAAACAACTTGCGGCTGCTATACGCCAAGTTACGTTTGTGTTGCAACTCATCGATACTTCTGATCCAGGAAACCATCCAGAACTTCTCAAGGGCCTCTTTAACACCTTGGCAGAACTACAACACTTCAAGGTCCAAGTCTCATCCGAGCTTGCATATCTTCAAGATTTGGTCTTGAATAGCCTACTATCAATTTTGAAAGCACACAAGGCCAACCCAGAAATGGAGTTAGACCATTCTGATATTCGAGCTGATTTACTTGTCGATTGCGTCCAGAAAACAGCCAGTCCACAGGTACAGAACGGTGCTTTATTGATGATTGCTGCACTTGCAGACATCGCACCAGAAGTTGTTCTCCACAGTGTTATGCCCATCTTTACCTTCATGGGAAGCTCAGTACTAAGACAGAATGATGATTATTCTGCACATGTCATTAGTCAAACCATTCGTGAGGTCATTCCACCTCTTATCACCTCGCTTCGAAAAGACAAAGGCAACCCCGTTACAGGGGCTGCTGAGTTGCTCTTGAGCTTTGTTGCGGCGTATGAGCATATTCCTGCCCATCGCAGAAAGGGAATGTTTATTTCTTTGGTCCAAACTCTCGGAGCAGAAGATTTCCTATTCGCATTATTAATAATGTTGGTGGATAAATATGGTGTCAACGATGATATTAAATCCTTCTCTGCAGAGCTGACCAATGCATTCAGCGTGGAGGTTCAACTTCAGTCTGCCATTAAATATCTCGAGCTGATTGATGATCTCTTGGCTCCCAAGCCAACATTTTCGCTGATTCTACTGGGAGCTCATGAGAAGATTGACCCACAACGTGCCGCTCTCCATGAACTCACGCTTCTTCCGCACATACTCTCGCAACGACGATTAATTACACAAACTGCAAAACTTCTTGATCGAGACGATATGGACGCTGCTAGAATTCGCGAGCTCTACTCCACATTACTGGAAAACTTGTTGGTCTTGACAGAATCTTTGAAAGACAAGAAGGCAATGCACAATGCTTGTGGAGACATTCTAGAAAGTATTTTGGGTCTCCTTTCCACAAGCGAATTTGTCAAATCAGTCGAAGGACTCTTGGATAGACCTAACGAGGACTTGCGACGAAAGATTTTGCGCTCTTTACAGGTTCGCATCGACCAGGAAAGCGCATCAGATGCCGTTTCAAGAGTTGCAATGCTTGGTTTCTTACCTCAGCTTACCTCAATAATTCGAGAGTCTACTGACATGCCTTATAAGCGTACTGCTGTGGCCTGCGTTGAGAAAATCTCAGAGAAATATGGAAAGAAGGATCTTGAGGCTGTGTCTGCTGCAGCAGAAACCATTGCAAGTAATTATTGCTTGGGCCAGAGTGATGCTGGCTTGCAAATTATGGCTCTTCTGTCCTTGGCTTCTTTGGTAGAGATTTTGCGAGAAGGTATAGTTTCTGTATTGCCTGTTGCCATTCCAAAGGCTTTGGAGTACATCAAATCAAGCATCGAAGACACTGTTGAGGCTCAAAAACTCCACAACGCTGGATATACTTTTATAAGCGCTCTGGTACAACATCTTCCATACATGATTACAGGCGGATATCTCGATACCCTTCTTTTAATCTCCAACAAATCAGCAGAGGCTGAGCTCGAAGATGAGGCAGATGAGATCAGAGAAAATTGTCTTCACTTGGCTGCAAAGCGTGTGGATGCTAAGAGTATGTTCGTTGCCTTGGAGAAGAATTGGGCGCAAGCAGTAACGGCAGGAACTTGGGTAAGTTTTCCATTGCTATTCTTAAAAGTTTCATGACTACTTACTAAATTTAAATAGGCTATCCGTGAACAACTTGAGATGCTTAGCATGTCAATCAAAGCTCATCCAAAGAGTGTTGTCTCCAAATATTCCACCATACTTGCAAAGATATTCCAAAATGCATTCGATCTTCGAAGACACTTGTCTAATGTGGATGATTATGATCAAGGCGACGAGACTATTTCAGAAATAGAAGGACAAGTGAACGAAGTCGCTCTAGAGATGATCTACAAGTTCAACGATTCGACATTTAGACCTATATTCTCTGACCTGGTTGAATGGGCGTCATCGTCATTGCCCAAGAAAGACAAGTCTGGCAGAAACCTGCGTTTACAGAGTGTTTACGGGTTCATGGCCGTTTTCTTTGGCAACCTCAAGGCAATCGTCACAAACTATGCCACATACTTGCTTGACAATGCCGTACAGATTTTAAAAGAAACCGATATCAAGAATGACGCTTCGAGAGAATTATGGACAAGAGTTCTTCGAACTTTAGTACCATGTTTCGAGCACGACCTAGATGACTTTTGGCAATCTCCAGCTCATTTCAAGGCAATCGCACATGTCTTGTGTGATCAATTTGGGAACGCCTCGGGATTACCTTTGATCGATGAACTTGTTCCCGCTATCGTTGAACTTGCTGCTGCCGCTGATTCATCGGATCATCACAAGGAACTTAACGGGATGATCTTAAAGCATCTCCGTTCAGAAGTATCTAGTGTCAGACTTGCAGCAGTCAAGTGCGAGCAAGCGTTGACGGATAGATTGGGAGAGGAATGGCTGGCTATGTTGCCAGAAATGTTGCCATTCATTAGTGAGCTCCAAGAGGATGACGATGAGATAGTAGAGAAGGAGACGAATCGCTGGATTGTTAAGATCGAGGGGGTGTTGGGAGAGAGTCTAGACTCTATGCTTCAATAAATGTAGATATACCTGAACAAAAATAACGGAGTTATCTTGGAGCTCAAATAGTGTATTTAGTTGAGGTTTAATGAATGGATAATCATACCTGATGACAACGTTTTAATCTTACATTGTTACTATTGATCAAGTGGATGCCGTTTCACCATTACTGGATGAAGTGGTCAGTTTAGTCAGTGTCACGTGTAGGCGCGTATCGAAATATCCGCGACAAAGCACGAACCTTATAACCATCGCGTCTCAGCATTTGCCCTGCTTTCAACAAATGTCAAAATAAAATGTTCAAACCATTCCGGCCTCCACTCTTAAAAAGTGCGCCAAAACCTTCTAAGCCGGTCGATGAATTCTCAGACGTCCAGGTCATATCAGATTCTGAGGAAGAAATTTTGACTAAACCGGTGGCAAAGAAGAGACGGCTTCTGATTCACAATGTTGAAGAGGCTCCAAAGATTCAGGCCCCCATTGCATCTTCGGCTGCCAATGCGCCTCGAAAACCTTTGATGGTTGTAAAGAATCCTATCGAAGCAACTCAAGTCCATACTTCATCTGAAAATCCAACTAGTATTGACGGATACTATTTGGTATTATGGTATTTGCCCTCCCCCCCCTTGCTCTGAAATCATATTAATGAGTTCCACAGGCGCAAATTCACGATGAAGAAACATAAGACCTGGGATGGGGATGGAGTACTCGCAGTTACCGGAGGGTACGCTCGACTTCAAAATATTGATGGCAGAGATATGGGCCGCTGCATGTATAATGAGCCTTTGTTACCCGGCAGTACATTGAGCATTGGAGGGAAGGATGTTGAGATTGATGCAGCCATTACAAAGACAGATTTTCTTTCTGGCCGACACTTTTTAAATAATGGCGGTAAATCTACTACAGCAGACAGTCATAGCAGTCCAGCCGCACGACCTCTGCCTCATCCAACCCTATCAAATATATCGAAAAACAATTCTACGAGCACACTTGGGAAGAGAAAGGATAGTGGCCTAGGGTCGGCAATTCCTGCCAAAAGTTTTTATGCCTCTGCTCCAAAAAGTGATGCAGTCAAATCCCAATTCAAGAATCCTCTTTTAACGACGACAATCATGCCACAGAATAAAAGTGGTGCGCCCACTCCCCGGCATGATCCCTCTGCACTAGGGGCGATTGTAATGCAACGACCGAATCCTAAGTATGTTGCGAAAGGCAAGCAAGTTGTGGATGTTGTCGTCGATCCTTTCTTGGGTCGCCATTTACGTGATCATCAAAAGGAGGGAGTTAAGTTTTTATACGAGTGCGTTATGGGCTACCGTTCCTTCAATGGGCAGGGTGCAATTTTAGCTGATGAGATGGGCCTTGGAAAGACACTACAAACAATCGCGCTGTTATGGACGTTATTGAAGCAAAATCCGGAGCACCCACACGAGGGGGGCGTCATAAAGAAGGCCTTGATTGTCTGTCCTGTAACTCTTATCTCTAATTGGAAAGCAGAATTCAACAAGTGGCTGGGTAATGAAAGAATAGGCGTTTTCGTTGCAGATGGATCCAAAAACATTCGACTCACTGATTTCACTCACGGCAAGAGTTATAGCGTCATGATCATCGGGTACGAAAAGCTACGCACAGTACAGGAAGAGTTAAAGAAAGGAGGTGGAATAGATATAGTCGTAGCCGATGAAGGGCATCGCTTGAAGACTGCTGCGAACAAATCGGCGCAAGCAATCAAGAATTTGAATACCGAGAGACGAGTCATTTTATCTGGAACACCCATACAAAATGATTTATCAGAGTTCTTTACAATGGTTGACTTTGTGAACCCCGGTCTTCTCAATGGCTACAATACTTTCAAAAAATGTTTCGAGGCCCCAATCTTAAAAAGCAGACAGCCAGGTGCTTCAGAGAGCGACATGGAGAAGGGAACGGCCCGAGAAGAGGAGTTGGCCGAGTTGACAAAGTTATTCATATTACGTCGAAACGCCAGCATACTTGCAAAATACTTGAAGCCAAAGACAGAATATGTACTATTCTGCAAGCCTACTCAAGCTCAGGCTGAAGTATATCAGCATGTCCTAGCCTCTCCCGTTTTTGGTAGAGTCCTTGGCAGCTCAGAGGCCTCTCTACAGCTTATCACGATGCTTAAGAAAGTCTGCAACGCTCCAAGCCTCCTTGTCAAAAAGAGCGATACAGACACACCTAGCAATTCAAACGTTGCTCAGCTTTTAGAAAGCATACCTCCCGAGATTCTCAAGAAAAATCCAGTTGTGGCAAGCAGTAAATTCAGAGTTCTAAATCGTATGCTTTTGCGGCTTTCGAAGTCAACTACCGAAAAGATAGTTCTTGTCTCCAACTACACTTCTACTCTCGATCTGCTAATGTCACACCTTTCGTCATTGAACTTACCTTTTCTGCGCCTCGATGGTAGCACTCCTCAGGCAAAACGACAGGATCTAGTAAACACGTTCAACAAGACACCTGCGTCAAAATATTTTGCCTTTCTCCTTTCAGCTAAATCCGGCGGTGCTGGTATAAACCTAATTGGAGCATCACGCCTCGTATTGTTTGACGTTGACTGGAATCCTGCTACTGACCTTCAAGCCATGGCACGTATCCATCGCGACGGGCAAAAGCGTCCAGTCAAGATATACAGGTTTCTAATGTCGGGAGGCATGGATGAAAAGATCTATCAGCGACAAGTTACTAAGATGGGGCTCGCCGACAGTGTCATGGATGGCAAGAAGAACGAAGCAAGTTTTTCAGCCGATGAGTTACGAGATCTCTTTAGATTAGATGTAAATGCGCAATGCCAAACTCACGAGCTCCTGGGTTGCGAATGTGGAGGAGTTGGTCGCGAGGAGCCAGTTGTATCATCATCTGAGATCCCGGAACCCAACAAAGAGATCAGCGCGAGTGAAGATGATGAAGAGGACGATGATGATGAGTTCCCTATCAATCCAGCTTGTTCACTGGTGCCAGCAACCAAAGCAAATGTGGAGGCCCAGCAAAAGATTGCTCTTGAAGCCATTAAAGGAAAACGATCCAAGAAAGGAAAGAAGATGCAAGCGTTAATGGAGTATAGACACGTTGATACTTCGATGTTCCATGTTAAATCGGCGGATTCGATTGCTACAGAGGTAAACGACGTGAAACAGTCCCTAGATGACGACGTCTTACTTTCAGTACTAGAGGATGAAAGATGTAAAGTTTGCTATGTTTTTGCTAAGAAAGGATAGGGATGATATCAAGATAAGCATTTGGGTGGGGATAAACATTAATTTGCATTGCTAGGCGCCATAAGATTGGTTTTATATCTGGCATACAGGAGTTTGCGCCGGGAATCTTAGATATATGATGATGCTGATGGTGCTGTCGGTGTCGAACTTCTGGGAAGAATGAAGCCAAGGTGATTCAGAACGGAATTGGCTTGTTGTAAATATTTATCAATATAAAGAAAGAGCTTAATATATGATAAACAATCCCGATTTTACATTTCACACAGCTCATACATACTATCATTTTATTGAGGGCCACATCTGGAATGTATAAATAAATCCTTTATAAATCCTTTCTTCGATATCCTTCTCTGTCCAGATTTCACCTGAATTTAAAGTTTGTTTTCAGAGATTCGATTGGTGGGGAGCTTCAAACTATACCACTAGTAGCTAGCCTCTCTTTCTACAGTGATGACTGAAGTTCGAGCCACATCTCAAAAGCTCGAGGGCCAAAAAGTCGAAACGTATGATAACACATCTTCTTTCGAAGAACAATCAACTTATAAATTTCTTTCATGTCCTTCCTTCGCTAGATACATTGTCGCAAACAACATTTGGAGTGGAGAGTTGAATTAAATTTTTAATTTGCGTGCAATTTCACTCTAAAAGAAAGGTCTTGAAGGCCAAAAAATAATTTCAATATGAGTGGAACGGATTATTCCTACGATGAACAGGTATGTAACTTTGCGCATATAGCACAAGGAGGCCAGCTAACATTTAATAGGGACAATTCTTCCCTATCTTCGTCGGTACACTGGTTGGAATCGTATCTACAGCTTTGACGTGGGACGTTTTAAGACCCAGATCAGATCCAGGCGCCACGGCGCCCCGAATAAAGACAGATTACAAGCCAGAACATGCGGACCTCATCGATAGTCAAAGGAGGGCACAGAGAAGAAAGCAGAGAAAGATAAAACGCATGATTGCCATGGTTGTGGGGTGGGCGATAGTAGCTCTTATGGCATATCAATTTCAAGTCACAGCCAGAACTGTAGCAAAAATCTGGAATCCATATGATATCTTGGATATCAAAGAGGTAATGTGGCTCTAAATTCGGCTTTCTGATTTTGGCTAATTTCGCAACAGTCCGCTACTGAAAAAGAAATCAAATCACACTACAAACGACTTTCGTTGAAATTTCACCCTGATAAGATTAGACCTGACCCAGCCAAAAACCAAACAATCGAATCATTGAACGATTATTTCGTAGAGCTTACAAAGGCATACAAGGCGCTTACTGATGAGGAGATCCGAAACAACTATATACAGTTTGGACATCCCGATGGCAAACAGAGCTTTAGCATCGGAATTGCTTTGCCTACCTGGATTGTCTCCGAAGGAAACGGAAAATATGTCGTACTTGTCTATGCGCTTCTTTTGGGAGTTTTACTTCCTTACCTCGTCGGAACCTGGTGGTATGGCACCCAGCGCATGTCAAAAGAGAAGGTCCTGATTGAAAGTGCCAACAACTTGTTCCAAGAATATCAAGAGAGCATTACCGAGGGCGGAATTGTTGGTGCTTTAAGCAGTGGCGTTGAATACAAGAAAATTTTAAAAGGCCACAAAGCTGATTCGGGACTTGGCAAATTGGAATCAAGAGTTCTTGCAGAAGGAGATGGAATCACTGCTGCAGCGGGCTTGTCAGCCAAGGACAAAACGAAGCTAGAGGATTTAGATGGCGGTGCCCGACGAAAGGCTCTCGCATTACTATGGGCATACTTGGGCCGAACCGAACTTGAAGACTCTGAACTCAATAAGGCAAAGTACGAAGTTGCTCCTATCGCTCATGACCTCAACAATGCATTCACAGCTATCACTCTCGCTTTCACAACTACTGGCCCTATTCTTGCATCATACGCGACTGCTCAGAACATCGTTCAAGCTTTACCGCCAAATGCCTCGCCCCTTCTTCAGTTACCATATATTACCCCAGCTATTGCAAAGGCAATCGAAGGCGACTCTAAAACTCATTTGACCCTTCAGCAATATATGGCACTACCAAACGCATACCGAAAGAAGTTGAGTGTTGGAAATGGGCTTCTCACAGAAGCTCAATATAAGACGGCCATGTCTACTGCAAAGCAACTTCCTCATTTACAGGTTGAGAAGGCATTCTTCAAGGTTACAGGCGAAAAGTTTATCACCCCTAGCTCATTAGTATCCTTTGTTGTTAAAGGGCGATTCATCCCTCCTGGAAGCGAGAACGTTCCTAAGGTTAACGAACTCGATTTGGAAGATATTGACCCAGACGAGGATGACCTTGATGCCATCCTTGGTCGCGCGAAGAAGTCCGCCAAGGGCGAAAAGGCCGAAAATAAGCAGGTCTTCCCACCTCTTGCATTCGCCCCCTACTTTACACGTGACCATTCGCCTAAATGGCATGTTTTCCTCACCGATAGCAAACAAGGCAAAATTGCTGTACCACCTTTCACATTCTTTGCCTTCGACAAACCCATATTTGATGAAAATGGAAAACCTACTTTTAATATGCAAACGCTTAAGGCACAGTTCCAGGCTCCCCCACAACCCGGAAGCTACACCTTTGTTATGCATCTCATCTGTGATTCATATGTTGGATTTGATACCAAGCTTGAAGCTACACTTGTCGTGGAAGATGCTAGCAAGGCTATGGAAATCGATGCAGAGGACGATATTAGTGAACCGGATGAAGGTATGTTAAAATCCCGATATTATCATTTTTTGATTGAGCTCGTACTAACAAAATCCATAATAGATTCCCTAGCAGGACAGATGCAAGCCATGAAAACCGGTGTCCCGCCACCCAAAAAGAAGAAGCAAATAACTCGAGACTCGAGTGATGAGGATAGCAACACTGAAGAAGAAGTTGATGAACAGAGTGAAACGGATACAGATACGGATACTGATGGGGAATAATGATTCACGCTCGTTTACTTCTAAATCTATATCATGAATCCATTCTGAAGCGGATTTTCAAAACCTACTCTTTTACGTTTATCTGACTGATTCTCTTGGGTGTTCGGGATTTTTTCTTTATTGGGGGAAATTGTATCGTGTGTACTTGTACAAAATAGGCGTGATGAGCATTTTGGGTTGGCGTTGTATGTTATACACATAGCTTGTTGTGTGCGACTGTAGCTTTGCTTGGAGCAGAGCAGAACAAAGCAGAACAGAAATGCAATGAATTGAATTAAATTGAAAATTTCGATTATGAAAGAATGAATACGTTTAACCTTATGTTCATTCCAAGCACGTCATTCATTTATACCCTTAGAATATATGTAAATGCGTCCACTGTTTTCATAGTGCAAACGATGTGAAGCACAAGATGAAAGTCACACAATTGAAATTTGTCTACATGAACATTTCGAAGCGTGATTCAATCTTTTCCTTTTCCTTCTTTCCTCGCTTTCTGGCACCAACACCAACACCAGCATCAAATTCAGATCCAGATGAGGACTCAAGACTCCAAACTCCTACACGCCGATCCAGAACTCCCATCTTGGCGCTCCCTTTCTTCTTCCTATATAAAGACGAAAAGAAAGGGGTTTAAATGAAGTACAACAATCACAACTCTACCAATCCATCTCTCGCCACCCTAGTTTCAATCCAAACTATCTCCAGCTCACAACCCCCCTAACAAATCCTCACACCACAAATATCCACTCCTCTCCCTTCAATCTTTGCCTTCCTCCCAAAATATTCTCTTACGATCCCCTCTACAAACGTATAGTCGCCTGCGCTCCATACATCGAGACCCATGCGTTCCATATCTGCACTACTGACGTATACACAGCTCAGTCCATCTCCTTCTTCTTCCTCTTCCAAAGAGGAATTGTCAGTTGCGTCTCCTCCTCTACCGCCACCACCGGAATTGTTACGATTTCCTCTATTGATCAATAGAGAAGAAGAACTATGTGAGTGTATTTGATCATCTTCTCTTTCATCGTCCGAATCGCTCGCATCAATAATATCACTCAAGCACGTAAGGATCTGCGTAGTAAAACGATGAAAATAGGCAATAATGCCCATCTCCGTTTCCGCCGTCATCATCCCACTCGCATTGAAACCTAATGGAGTAGGGAACGGATTTGGTGTATGAGGAGAAGACAAAAGTGCCGAATCAGCTTCCCATTCTTCTTGAGAATGGAGGCGTTGTTCGCCCGCTGAAGCCCACCATATGAATCCAGAATATGCGAGCGCAGCCCAGGAGACGGGCTCAATGATAGAGTCTGTATCAGAGATATCGAGATTAGGATCGTCTCGGGGAGGAAGAGTAGCAGTGGAGGTATCAAGGGCGGTGGGTGGGGGGAATTGCTCGAGGTAGGAGGTGGTGGATGCGCGGCGCGACGTGCTTATGTCCGGGGAGGCGGGCTGGGGGGTTCGGGATAGACCCCACCGGAGGGCTTTATAGCGGCGTAGATCACGTTGGGTGGCTTTTACTTCGATGCCACCAGGCGATAATTCGATTTTGGGCCAGACTTTTGCGGTGGATGTGGAGGCGTGGGGTGGTGGCATGGTTATGAGGACATCGTAGAGATGGGTTTTGGTAGCAAGAATACTGTCGGTTGTACATGCTATCCAACCACAGCCAGGTTCATCGCGCCCTTCAGTCTGAACGATATCTTCGCAGGCGGCTCTTTGTTTCGAGGCGTTGAGGTCATCTTCCAGGAGGGGTATATCGTGGACGCCGATTGAGAAAAGGGGTCGAAGTCTTTGTGGTGGTGCAGTTGGTTCTAGTAGATCGCTGACTGCAAGTGGAATATTTGATAGAATGGATATGTCATACACTATTTGAAATTAGTTGATGTAAGAACAGCGTAGAAAGGCTTTCTAACCAAAATCGCATGTCTCATGTACAGGCGCATGCGCACTGATCAAAATCCTCTTCCGTAAAAGTGCAGCTCTATGTATTGGGAATATCATAGGGCCAAATGTGTCCAATAGTCTTGGTAAGCTCCAAGCAGGGTGATATACCGACAATGTGTGTCCAGGGGGTATTAAAGCTGTGCCATCGGAAGCTGAACGATCTCTGTTGTGACCTTTTGCTTTCGGTGGTGTATTCCGAGCTTTATATCTAGCACTTGACGGAGAATCTAGTAGTGAGTCCGTGTCTCTACTTTTGCCCAGATCATCGCCTTTATTACTCTCCCAAAATCGCTCAAGTCGCTCCGTCTTGCTCTCGTCAAGTATAAGCTCGCTGAAAAGAGCATCAGCAGGCATCACACCAATTGGTCGCGTAGTCATACCTTGCGAGGTCCTTCAAGCTCTCAGCATGCTTCCAGCTCCTGCCCAACCTTCCATAACTCAAAGGTACCATAACACCTACAGCAATCATCCTCGCATTCCTCGAACCTGTATCCGCAGGCGCGTTGACGAATGCGCTGAGTCCTGCATAATTATCATGGGTGAAGTATATAAGATCCTCTTCCACTGTATGTAAGCCCGACGGCAGACTCCTATATTCGACCACTCCATCTAACTCGATGCCTGGTAATGAGCGTTTCCATCCAATCGTATAGCCAGCCTTGATATCGAAATATATCATGAATAGTGCAGAGAGGGGTGGGAGATCGGCAGTGATGTTACTAATTTCGATGTTTAATGGATCTTCTCCTCGACGTTGGGCTGCCATCGCATATCCAAAGAAATGGGATCTATGTGTGAGGAATGAATACAGATATGCCCTCGATTGAGGGTAAAGATATCTTGAGAAATATGGATGTTGTGATGTGCATTATTTGATAGTAATTCTTAGGTAGAATGACGATGTTTGGAATGTTTGGGGTTTAATTGTGGGTGATGCACAACCCTTGTCCTTGTTCATTTTAAGTTTGAGCTTGCATGTTACACGTAGGACTACAGGATGAAAGGGAACATCACATTCATCGCATTACATCGAGGTAATCATGGAGAAATGTCAAAAATAGATCGAAAATAGAGTCACGTAAACGTCCGCACTTTCCATGGCCATGTTTCCTTATCTACAATTATATTCGTCTTTCTAGTAATGCGGACTTTGGTATATTAAAGCATCTTAGGGATGTCTATGTATATCTTTATCAAATGAGGATATTGCACCATCACAAGGTCAACGGCGTCGATCACTATTTGGTGAATAACTCCCTGGTTGAATCTCTACCCCTCTCTCTACTCATGAACCTGACTCATATACAGACGACTATCATCTGAAGTACAGCGGTATGAGAAGATCTTAACCTACATACCTAGGTAGGTAGCTGGAGGTATATGATATTGGAAAGGCTACCTATGTAGGTAAACATAGAAGCCCTTGGAGATCAAGGCAGCTCTCACTTGCAAGTCTTCCTCATGTTTGTTCTTTATACTGCTTTGTAGTTGTATTGGAGCAGAACGAATTATGTGTCCTTGATAGACTCATGATGTTCAGCTATCTTCCTTTCTTGTACTCGTCGTGTTGAATGACATTGTTTGATCGCGTTTTTCCAAAGCTATAACAGGGTTTAAAAGGCAAGCTACCGACCGTATTTTATATCAACTTCATCTTTGGCAGTTTAATAACGTGTTTTGGCATGTGAAGATGAAGACCATATACAAATGTTATGATTCATCATGTACACATTATGTACCATCTTCATTGTTGCCATGGCAATCTTTTCTATCATGCCACTATCCATGAGAGTTATGATCTCGAATCTGCTCGAAGGTCAAAAAACGTGGGGGCTGTGCCGTTACTTGTTTGTCCTTTTGTTTAGAACAATCATGCCAGAAAGTTCTGTTGTCACCATCTTCACGTACCTAGGTAAGTACCCTTCTCCGTAAATTAAAACATCTTCATAACATGGCACAGCACAAGGACAGTAGAAGATGCACCTGGGCACACCTTGATAGTTCTCATCCTGATTATCAAATAACATACAGATTCACTTTTCGCATCAAGATCACCACTTACCAGATTCGAGAGCATGTGGGTAACACGTTCTGATCTCTTTCAAATCAAGCGCGCCTCGAGAGTGAATAGAAGTCTGCAAACAATTTCACGTAACAGGTCTTTGTTATTCTTCCTGTTGCAACAACCTTCTTCCGATCTGTCTTTACGCAAATTCTAACAACTCCTACAATGGCAGGTGAAATACTTCATTCACTTAGTCCAAGGTCGATCAAAAGAGGAATCTTACAGAACCTCCAAAAGTTGTCTGTTGTAAGTTTCTTCCACCCCCTTCTCCCTTCTTCCCCTCCAAAGGTACCACCAGAAAATGCTCGGGTGCTTCATATCCTTGCGAATCTCGGCCAGGTCTTCCAAAATTACAGCAGTGATTGCGAATCAAACCAAAAATGATATCAAGATTATCGATGTTGTGGTCCAAAACTGTATTACTACCATCAATTCCTGTATCCCACAAACCACAAACATTTCTAACAATTATTCTAGCGAAAGCAAACAAAAAATTCACCACTACCCAATGATGGCTCGAACTTCATCATAGCACCAGCAACATCTCCGCTCACTGATGATTATCATGACTACTTAAACTTCACCATGGGTAGAGAATCAATCTATGCTTCTGCAACTGATAATGTGGGAAATGAATCGATCTATGCTTCAACGGTCGATACCATTGATTCTCCACCTTTAACACCTCCAATTACTGAATCGTCAATTTCTGAATCACCACTTCCCGGAACTCCAGTCCTAGAACTTCAACAACTATCTTGGCCCTTACCAGAAACCCTCCCAAGAATGTTCCTCCGCTCCTCAACCCTGACAACCTTCAGCCTTTTTCCCTTCCTCCCTAAAGAATTGCGCGTCAAAATCTGGAAATTTGCGGCCTGCCACCCCCGCATTGTACACCTCACCTATGACCATCCAACAGAGTCACTCGTTTCGCTTAGTCCCATTCCTGCACTTCTCTCTACCTGCGGCGAAGCGCGCGATGAACTCCTCCCTCTCTTCAGACAGTTGTCTCTCCCACCCTCAGCATTTGGGGCTAGAATTTACGTAGATCTCGATGTTGATACTGTCTATATTCGACGAGCTGCAACTTCTATTGAAGACGTGAGTCCTTATACTAGTAATTTCACGACTACCAAGGCGATCTTTGGGGCCAATGATTCGGCGGCTCGTCATCCATTGAGTGATGTTAAACATCTTGCAATCGATTCTTCACTTATTGGTTCACCAATCGAACTCCGTCTCCTCTGGGGCGATTGGAGTCATCGTTCTAAACCCTCGGATTTAAAATTAAGGGAGCTGGAAACCCTTAAAATTGTTTATGCGCCCATTTATAAGAGACCTGAGTTGAGAAGGATCCGAGGACATCCGCAGATTAGTTACGATTGGGAGAATAATAGTGGTGAGAGTTTCACCATCTTGTCCAGAGAAGACAGATGGGAGCTTCGTCGTCATCATCCTATTAATAACGGAGAATGGATGGCAGAACCATCCTTTTCTCCTCGAGTTTTCAATTATAGGCAAGGAGTGTTTGTGCAACAGGACCCGGAGTTCTTGAGCAGAGATCACGTTTGCGATAATGATTGGGAAGGAAGGGCAGAGAAGTATTTCGACTGTCCGGGTTGTCATGAATACATGAGTTTGGGCGCGTATAGAGCGTATATGAATATGATGGAACGTGATGTTGTGGGTTGGAGAAAACCGGAGTTTGAGGGGGTTGTGTACGAGAGGGAGACGGAGAGAGATATGGAATGTTATTTGTGGGGTTGATGTTAGTGTCGAATCTATTTGAGCATTTGGGAGATGGGAGATGGGAGATGGGAGATGGGAGATGGGAGATGGGAGATGGGAGATGAAAGGGAGCAGGGTTTTTAGAGGATAAGAGATGAGTGACGAAGGATAATTGAGGATGACTAGGAGATAAGATTGGGGATACAAGGACTTCGACGGTTTGTAAGATTATATTGTCTTTTGCGGATTTTTACTTGTTGCACAAAAGTTTCATGGATGAAGGATTTGATAGACGGATCGACAGAGAGAGAGACTCATGAATTGACTCTCCATACGACTTTACGACTTTACGAAAACATAGGCGTTGGAGCGATGATACTTCCACTGTTTATACATATTACACATGTTACATATGTATAGACAGAACGATTTTCCGCTTTCATCCCTCCACTTACTACGGAATTACAAACCACGATAGTGCAGAAAATTCTGCAGGTTCCAGGAGGATATACAAGATATATCTTACCTAGAGACAGAGAGAGAGGTTCATAGGATACAGAGAAAATGTAATGGTTAATTCTGCTGCTTGCAGCAAGATAGCGAGGGATTTCATATTCTTGGTGTACATAGCTATTTCCATAGAAGAATGCATTGGGTTTCATTGCTTACTTTTTGTATGCTGGTGTGTTGCTGATGTTTGGCATTTGTTTTGTTGTGAGTGTTATTTGGTAGGGTGATATGAGAGATGGCGATTTATGTTTCGATTATCTTGATATTGTGGGGAGGAGGAAGAGTTTTCTTAGTGAATACTTGGTCCCTCTGGTGCCAATGGATTTTTCTCGGATAATTTACCTTTCATCTCATCAGCGCTCGAGAAACTTGGAAATAGCTTTATCGGATTTTTAGATTTGCTTGCTCATCCTACGGTGTGCGCGGAGAAGACCCTTTCTTTTATTTCCCACAGAGCCGTCTCTAATTTCCGAGTACCAGAGTGTGGTGCTTGAGTGATGGGCATTTAAACCTCTTGTCGTCTAACAATCAATGAGACAAGAGTGATAGAACTTGGTTTGAGACAGTAACAACTCCGCACCCTAAGAGTCGGTCGATGAACAGCATACATAATAACAATAACCGCGATATGTAGATCCATATCATCTCCAAAAGTATACCCACAACTACCTACCGAGCAAGATTATCTTTCAAGACAAGAATAGAGCGGTCGTTATCCACTGTGCATTATTTCATGTAAAGTCACTAGTTTGAAGCTTCATTTTCTTACAGCTTAATGTGATCTCATGGGCTGGCTTATATTTATCCCTCAAGCTCGCACACACTTGGAGACACTGAATGTAGGGAAAGGATCGGCAAGGCTATCTAGCTTAGATTTGAGGTGTGTTCTTTCAGGAGAGCTGGGAGGGGTACGATAAGAAGGTATCTGATCTGTACCGGTTTCAAATGTGCGAATAGTATTTCTATAATTGAGATCATCTGACATGGATTGATTTTTTAATGAAGCTGTTGTCGAATAGTGTTTTCAAAGAGGATTGGGATACCGTACATGGAATCCAGTGATTTTGATAGAGAGATAGATATACAGATGAGATTATGAGGGGGATAGTTGGAAATATGTGGGAAATTCAGTGTGTTTTCGTCTGGAATCAAAGATTGATGGTTGATAATTATATATGTGATTCCCCAATTCACTTCTTGCAAAAGTACAGAATCAAATCCACGAGAAGATATAGACTTTCCGTTATTCTCAATCCCAATCCGTGAGCATTGAGATTCCCGAGATCCAAGCAAAAATACTAGTAACTACAGTCCATTCATCAATCACCCAAATCACCAGAGAATATAGGAATTGCGGCGTCTAGTCCTATATATTAAGTTCCTTTTGGACCCTCGAAAGAAGTAGAAAAGAAGTATGAATATCTCAATCAAGCGAATAGGAAGTTTGACCACCACTAAAACACTTCAAGGACCTAATTACTCCCTTCGGCGCATATGAGAGCATACTTGAATATCCTTGGAGGGAGAAAAGGCTGACCGTCTATTTGACATTACCAAATACAATTCTTTGTTCGTGGTTGTTTTCTATAGAGAGAAGAAATCATTTGTCAATATTGCTGTGATCAATCACACCCGACTTGTTTTATCTCCCCCGAATATCGGTTCGGGTTAACGTATCACGTGTCCGCCGCCTCGGCTAGCAAAAACGTCAAGACTGGACTGCCTGCCACGACCACCAAAAAAAATCAGACACAAAAACTTGTCAAAAATGAATTTGTAATGAGATTCAAGGAATTCTATGCTGAACTCTCTGACGGGGAGTCGAACCCCGGTCTCCCGCGACTTGCAATGTTATTGACAAGCGGAAATCATGACCGTTAGACCATCAAAGATGTTATGCTATTGTTGAGAGCGGGGGTGAGCTGTAAATATATATACCCACTATTACGCTGCTTTTACGTACCGCATTTCCAAAATTCGTGCCTGAAATTTTCCGTCCTTAGACATTTAACTTTCGTGGATTTCAGTATTCATCTTCTATAATACAGATTACTGTATTAAAAAAATACTAGTACATTGAGTTTTCGATTTTATATTTTCTATTTTCTAAAGGATGATTTCATTGATTATAATACTTGGATATTATAGATATATTATCACGGTGTGAGATCACGTGACATATTAGTCCCCTCGGAGGGGATCGAATTAGGTGCTTGCGCTAGAGTACAAGTGAGCTAGGGCTTAATTAAATTAGTTCGCTTAGGAAAATTCTATATATCTTTAATTTAAAAGATTTTATATTATAGCTTTTTGAGCTATGTTTTAATTTTCAATCTAAATTTATTATTTGAATTAATATAATTTTATTAAATTAGAGCAAAGTTATTGGAGTTTTATTCTTATTCATTTGCTCTGTAATATTATATAGTTTTTATTTATTAATATATTATTTTTATAATATTAGTTCTATATTTATTTATTTAATTTAGAAATACCTCTAAATTTGGCATTTTTATAGCTAAAAATTCTTAGATCTAATATTAATATCTTTAGTTAATATTTGTATATTATACTAAATTAAAGAAAATCAATTGATTACTTAAATATAAAATCTTTAAAGTTTTAATTCAAGAATATATTCAAATTATTTTATAGAAATAAGTTATTATTTAAAATACTTATTTACTTGATTGCCTTGCTAAATCTATATCTATTATATTTATTTGTACTAAAATTATATCCCCCAAAACTCCTATCAACTTTATTTCTAAATTTATTATACCTATCCCAATTATTTGATTAAGTAAACATATCCCCAATTTGAAAAAATTTAATAATATTTATTTTAATTTATAAAGATTTATATAATAAATATATAAAAAATTAAATATAAATAATAATAAATTCCTAATTACCTTAACCTATTTAATTTATATTATTAGAAAATTTATTAAAAAGATATATAAATTTATATTATCTAAAATCTTTTATAGAATTTCATAATTTATTAATTATATTATATTTTTTGAATATTTCAAAAATGCCTTTAAAGATTCTAATTATATTCAAAATATATAAAATAAATTATATATATTAAAATAAAAATATCTTGATTTTAATATCTTTTTCATAAGATTCTAAAGATTTATTTTAAAAAAAGAAATATTTAATAATATTCTAATCTCGCTTTTATTTCAAGGAATTGTTGTTTTTTAATAAATATTAATTAAATCACTTAATAATATTATTATTTTAAGA